>LNAC01001524.1:5777-156907 GCA_002007465.1 Ailurus styani | reverse complement strand
TTCCCCCCTCTCTCTGCCTGCCTCTCTGCCTCCTTGTAAACTCTCTCCTCTGTGTCAAATAAATAAATAAAATCTTAAAAAAAAATTAGTCATTGTTCTGGGTGGCTCAGTGGGTTAAAGCCTCTGCTTTCGGCTCAGGTCATGATCTCAGGGTCCTGGGATCGAGGCCCGCATCGGGCTCTCTGCTCAGCAGGGAGCCTGCTTCCCCCCTCTCTCTGCCTGCCTCTCTGCCTCCTTGTGATCTCTCTCCCTCTGTGAAATAAATAAATAAAAATCTTTAAAAAAAAAAAATTAGTCATTGTTTATCTTAAATTCTAATTCAATTAGATGTCCTGTATTTTTGGTAACCTTATTTTGAGTGAGCCTAGCCCCCGTAACAGGTGGCCACCCAGTAGACTGCTTTGGTATATGATGCTAAGGATGTTTCTAGGTGAGTAAATTGACAAAGTATAGAAAATAAACATGCAGAGCCAGATTTTTTTTTTATTAGCTCCTGATTTGGCAGAGTTGCGTCTCTTCCATGTGCTAGATACAATCACTTTCACAGATCTCAGCTACCTGTGAGGCTGGGATTAGGAGCTTGGTTTGAGGAAAGTAAAGCACAAAATCACATCTCACTATAGAGGTAGCTTTTTATGAATTCAAGGAGGCTTCAGCCTCAAGGTCTCTCACTTTGGTGTGTTGTGTATGTGTTTGTTTGCATGTTTGTGTGAATCCATTTTCTCTTAAAGACTCACACAGAGATGTAGAAATCCAGGAATCAACCATAGCTTCCCTTTCTCCAAATTTTTTTTTCACTCTGCTTCTTAATTTTATAGTCCTAATTTTATACACTTTTTCTCATAATGGACTCTGTAAATTATATAAACTTAAGTCCCCAAAACCTGGGTTCCACACAAACAGTTTATGTCAGAACCAGAATTCAAAGCCAAAATTTTCCCCACCCCAAGTTTTTTGGTTTTTAAATGCTGGCTTGAAATTGCTTAGAATTGGTCCTTACATCTAAAAAGTGCTCAACGCAAGTTTGGTAAATAGGTGAATGAACAAATGAATGAATGGATAGCAGGTTTGAGAAAAGCAATTAGAAAATTCATGCTCTTAAACACAGTATTGAGAACTCGATTATTCACATTGTTATACAAGTCCTGACCACTTGACCTTTTTCTTCATATTGTTCAATGTTTTCTCTCTGGAAAGAGTACATTTATTTAACAGTTTAATATCTGTTACCAGGGACAGGAATTAGGGTCAGGAGTTTCCTTTATTCCTCAGGCCTACAGGAATTGGAAGGTGGTCCCAGAGTTTGTTTTTATAAGGCCACTCTTTCTATTATCTAAGCTGGGGTATCTCTGCATGGCTTTTTTGTCATTGTATTTATTCCTGTTATGTTATAAAGGGGGTTGTCCCAGCTGTTTTTACCTTATTAGACTTTTTAGAAGTCTGCTTATCTTTTGCCTGATTACTCTTAACTAATTGAATGCTTGGGATAAAATGGACTGTGGGTATATTTCTCACCCAGTTAATTACTTTCCTGCTCATTGGGATAATTGCATGTTTTGTCTGCCCTAGAGAAAGGGCACCCAAATCAATAGTAGGGAGACTGCAGAGATGGGGAACAGGTTAGGCAGGGGATGCTTACTCTCAATAATCCATCAGTAGCCATGTAGCCTACTGCAGAAGCAAAATTCCATACTGAAGGTCCTGAAGGGACACACAGCACCTCCTTTACAGTGTATCCTCCCAGTATCACAATTTGACTATCTGATAAAGCAATATACTGTAAGATCATATAGCTACAAACAGTAGGGTTGGAACTTAGAATAATTCCATTCCAAGTCTTTGTCCAGTACCAAAAAATTGTCAGTCAGAATCCTGTCATTTTTTAAAATATTTAAATATTTTTATTTACTGAATTAAAAGATACTTATGTATACATAGTACATTTGTAAAATATAGAAAAGAACAGAGAAAAAATAAAAATTAGATGTTTTTCTGATAGCTAGTAACATTTTATATGTATGTTGTTTTTCTAGTATTTTCATACATATGTATGTACACGTGAGCTATTTTTGGAGTAGAATTGAAACCACATATTCTATTGAACTAACTATAATTTTAAGGTATTCTTTTGCACAGTATGTCTGATAGAACTTAAGAAATAAGCAGGATATTAGTCTGTAAATAGGCTACTAACAAGTTCATTAGTTAATATCATATTTGTACCTATATTATTTATTTCAATCCTGTGTTTGAACTTACGTCTCTAATGGTTTATCATCTAGTGGAAACTATCAATAGAAGAAAATATTAATACATTCCACAGGGATGTCTGAGTTCAGTTCCCTTACATTAACCTAACTTCAAAGTATTTTCCCTCATAAAATTACATTAAGAGAATGAGGTCCTACCCAACCCATAAACAATCATCTACCACATTAGATGTACATCTAGACCATAATAAATGTGATAACTGTTGTTTTCTAGTTAAGATTATTAGCATTCATTCAGAAAGCTGTTAATACACTCAACCATTCTAAGTTGAGTCATTCATTATATAAATTTTTATATAAAAATTTTTATAATGAATGACTCAACTTAGAATGGTCCAAAAGCATTAAGTAATAGGCTTTTGCACTTGCACTATGAACAATATGAATGGACTTTTAATCTGATACATCTAGCCTTTTCTTTTTTTTAAGAATGTGTCACAACCTAAATCCTGGAATTTAAGAACTTATTGATTGTAATGGGTGCAAGACTCGACCCTTGAGCTTTTGAGTCTCCAAATTCACATATTTTTTTAAGTTTATTTATTTTTTATTTTAAAAAATATTTTATTTATTTATTTGACACAGAGAGAGAGATCACAAGTTGGCAGGGAGGCAGGCAGAGGGAGAGGGGGAAGCAGGATCCCTGCTGAGCAGAGATGGGACCCAGATGGAGATGCAGGGCTTGATCCCAGGACCCTGAGATCATGACCTGAGCCAAAAGCAGAAGCTTAACCCATTGAGCCAACCAGGTGCCCTTAAGTTTATTTATTTTTTTAGTAATCTCTACACACAATATGGGGCTCAAACTCATGACCATGAGATTAAGAGTCTCATCTTCTTCTGACTGAGCCAGCCAATCCCCCCAAAATTCACATAATTTTTAAGCAATAAACTATGATATGTCCTAATGAAGGTAATTTTTTTTCACATCTTGACACTGATGTGAATTAGACAAGAGCTGCACACCTTTCTTTCAAAATTGGTGGAAAGTAAAGTGTGCCTGGGTGGCTCAGTGGGTTAAGCCTCTGCCTTCGGCTCAGGTCATAATCTCAGGGTCCTGGGATTGCAGGTTCCTCAGCAGGGAGCCTGCTTCCTCCTCTCTCTCTCTGTCTGCCTGTCTGCCTACTTGTGATCTCTCTCTCTGTCAAATAAATAAATAAAATCTTAAAAAAAAATTGGTGGAAATTAAGAACAGGGCAGTGAGGTGGTTTTTGTTGTTGTTGTTGTTTTTATTTTTTACCATTGCTTCTGCCAACTGTGATTACTCTTCTTGTCACAAGTTCTGTCACAAGTATGGGCAGCTGGTCTAATCAGAAACCAATAGCTGTAGGCTACCATGTGTAGATATGCTATTAGGTTATAGAACAACTTCAATACTATAAATGAAGTATATGTTATAGTAATCTCCTGCAATCTGACAAGCATTTGAAATCACATCTAATGATTTGAAATTAAACAGGATAAACTAACTACCAATTTTCTAACATATATATAGTAATTGTCATAAGAAAAATTTTTAGCCTCCTCAGCCACATGGCTAGATTGTGGATATTTTAATTATTTATATTTTCATTGCATCCTTTGTACCTTAAATATTTTTTTACAAAGAGTATTATGGCTTAAATAAATTACATATGTTCATAAGAAAATATATATATATACAATCATAAGAAAAAGGGGAAGCGTATTTTATAGTTAAGAAATACTGACAATGAATTAACATTAACTCTGGCTCTCAGCAGCCGAGCAGTCAAGACAAAAGTAGAAACACAAAATGTTCTCTAATCTTTTTAATATAATAAAATAAAATACATTAATTACTCGGGATTGACAAACATTCCTAGTATGAATGACTACTAAGAGTTTACTGCAAGAGACTTTAATGAAAGGTCTCTAATTGAAATTTTTTCAATAACCACTTTACAGAAAATGCCACATCTTTCTTTAGATACTTTTTTCCCCCCCATTGGCCCTCAGGTGCAGTCTTGAGTTAATTATACTCCTAGTTAATGGTATATGATTTTTTTAATGTTTTAGCCTTAAAAAATATCAAGATATATTATGACTCAGTGAAGATGGTTCTAGGGAAGCATGTAGTTTTCTGATGATGTAAATTAATAGAGGTCTGAAGAGCAACATAGAGAAAACTCTTTCATAGATAAAATTAGATTTACATTTGTTACTCCAGTGGTCTTCATGCTGGAATATGCTTTCCCCTGGGAGTCCATTAAGACTTTTCACTAGGCACTCAGGCAGGAACAGTCTTAAGGAAATCCATTTCCAAATCTTCAACTGCCATATGTATAGTTTCCTAGAATTGATGTGCCTGACAATTTGCCAGTGGTCAATGCATCATGCTAGAAGCTTCCTATCTATTCTCCTTTCCTAATTTCTTTTCATAATTGCTTTTCTCTTACTTTACAAAAGAAGGTCATAGATTTCACACAAAGGGAGTCTATATGGTGCATTACCTCTGGGTGAGGGCCTAATCAAAGGGATAATTTAAATGATACTAATGACTAGAAAGTAATTTCTCTTGCCAATCATGTGGCTTCTAATTCTTTGCTTTCAATAAAATTGAATGAAGAACTAATCTAGTAATCAGATCACTACAGATACATTTTTAATGAGTAATCAATATGTGATTTTTGTCTTATGACTTGAAAGGAATTCAATGAATTGAGCTTCTCTGCCATAGCAAAACTCTTCTCATTCCCATATATTTATGAGAACAAGTTATCTCAATAAATATGTCTATAAGAACAAAAAATATAATTGATCTTGAAACCTTTATTTTAGAAGAGGGTACACAAACTAATTGAAACAAAACAAGAGCATCCATCATCTATTTCATTAAGCAATGAGTTTCTAATAACATTCTACCTATTGTCCTTAATGATTATATATTAAAATTTATAATATATTTGTTTTGTCTTAGTTGGCATAGATGACCATAGACTATTATAACCAAATATATTTGTACACATTTGCTGCAGTTAAGTATAGATTTGCCTAGAAAGATTTTCGTACACCAAACTTATTTTGTAAGGATAAGATTATATGGGGACATAGAGTGGAAATACAAGAACAAGTTGAAGAAGGAATGATGGTAGATTTTTGAAGAATAACTTGTTCATTTTTTTCGTGACAGATGATGGTGGGCATCAACTCACCACAATAAATTCAATTTCATCGAAAACATGTGAAAGTCATTTAATATTTTTCTTTTAAATGTTAGTATTGGAAAAAACAGTAGCTCTTATACACATTTGAAACTATTTAAAGGTAAAATGAGAACAATTTGGATGCCAACTCAAACTGTACAAGAGGATTCACAGTTTTTCAAAATTATTTTAGTGAATATAAATAAAATGTTAGAAAGCCACTGTATTTATCTATCATGTATAGATTTAATTTCTTTCACCCAGGCTATCGATGAAGGAAAGATGATAGGAAGTGTAAGACCTTTTATCTCAAGGGTACCAGCAATGCTGGGATACTGTGACCTTGACTGGTATACATTATAATGCTTAAAAAGCACAATCAGAGCCAGGAAAAAAGGTCGCCCAAACGTTGCGTGAAATAAGCAAATGTTTCTCCTAACAAAGAAACAATAGATCCTCCTAAGAACAAAAAAAGGTTTGGTCAAAAACTTATATGATTTTGGTTTTGTGTCTATGATGGGTCGACTCTTTCTTGTTTTTCCAATACAATGTTATCTTTCTATGGTACGCCCATCCCACTCCCAAATTCATAGGCTATTTATTTAAAGTACATATTCATTTTTCCTTAAATATATTGTCCCTGGGTATTCACTCTTGAAATTTCTGAACCCCCAACAATTAAGAATATTTTATAGGTGCTGCCAAGATAAAAGCGCAAGTAACCTCTTCAGTGATTGCATTCCAAATGATGGCAATATTTGTTGTTCCCTGGTCCTGTGTTCACTGGTCCTGGTCCTTTGTGTTGCTGCATTTCTTGGTACAGTTCCTTGGAATGCCTTGCCTTAGAATCCTGTGGTTTCCTGAAGCCAGTGTGGTAAAGCAGAAAAAAAACTCAGTCCGAAGGAAGAAGATTTGAGAAATTTAACAGATTTTACACTGCTAAGATAGATTAGCATGGATAATTTCCTGTTCTTTACAGGACTTTGATTTCCTCATCTATAGATAAGGAGATTGGACTAGATGCCACAAAAATTTCTTCAAGTTTCAAAAGTCTGTGATTATATGTAGGAACTTTTTTAGGATAATGAAATGTTTTATTTTATGACTATTGTCTATGTTGTAGACATTATATACTTGTCTACTTGTGCTACTGCATACATTATATAAACTCACTGGCGAATTAACTCCCTGTCAAGGATTAGTGAGGGTTTATTTTCCTGATACCCACCACAGTCCTGGGGATTCTATACCTTTCCTTATGGCTCAAAAGCACCCCTACTTACATGGAAATATGCAGAAAAAAGGGGCATCCAAACTGAACAAAATCACAACACAGGAATTTATGTTTTTGGTGTTGATGTACATACACGTTTTAATTTAAGATGCACTCAACTGATTGTAAATCATCAGGTACACATAGAATCTTAAGGGAATGCTAAACTTTGCCATCTACCTAACCTGAATATTGTCATTTTCCCTTATAAATCAATCCTGCAATGTGTGCTTTTCTTAGAATATGTACTGTATCCGGTGATTCTTAGAGGAAGAGAATTTCATATAATCATCAAGGTTGCTTGTGACCTTATTTTAAGTAACAGTAAATAAACATGTCTAAACCCAGAGAAGAAGCCTTGGTTAATAAAACCGAGTTAAAAAACAAGTGGTTATTGTTTTGTTTTGTTTTTTTCATTAAAATTCTTTATAGAAGTCCATAATGCTTGGGGTTTAGTTAATTGCCTTTTTGAGAAATATGCAATTACAATACAAGTTTTTTAATGATACATGGCATGAAGTAATGACCGAAATGTTTTCTGTCTCCAAATCAACATGAAAGCTACCTACTTTGGGGAAATTCGTAGTATCCAGAGGGATATGCTTGAAATTAAAGATTGATACTGGCGAGACTTTAGTCTTTCCCAAGAGAACATTAACAGCATTTGAGGTCTAAAAGTCATACCCTCAGTAATTTTGCCTGAGAAATTACTATTGGATTTCTTTGGGTCATTGATTCTGCTAATGTACAAGTAATATATGCTCTCTGCTTCCGTCTTTGAGATCTAATTATACCCATTCTTACGAATTAAAAGTAAGTAGTTATTTTACACTCAGAAATTCCTTAAATATGCTTTATATATATTGGGGTTTTCTAGATCACTTAAGTGGTAATATTAAAAAATGTTTAGAATTATTACAGGTTATCTTTTTTGGGGGGTGAGGAAGCTATCAAAATTAAGATTAATTTATGTAAGGAAATAAATTGCCTTTCACAAAGTTTTTCAGTCTTTGGTGTCATCTGTGCTAAAACCACCTAGAGAGATTTGTAAAGCACATGTCCTATCCTAGGCTTGCTTTTGAATTGAGCCTTATTTTGTGTGCAGAAGCAGAATGAATTATAAATAATTATAACATTTAAATTCTAGGTTTATTTTCAAGTGTAGCTAAGTTGACTTAAATGGGAATTCTGTAGCTACTTAGTAATTAGGAATGATAGTTCTCTGCAATTCATAATTGGACCCAAGACAGGTGTGTTTTCTTGGGTCTTTCTTTTTCTTTCTTCCTCCCTCCCTTCCTTCCTTCCTCCTTCCCTTCCTCTCTCTTTCGCTCTCTTTCTTTCTCTCTCTTTTTTAAAGATTTTATTTATTTATTTGACACACAGAGAGAGATCAGATCACAAGTAGGCAGAGAGGCAGGCAGAGAGAGAGGAGAAAGCAGGCTCCCCGCTGAGCAGGGAGCCGGATGCAGGCCCTGAGATCATGACCTGAGCCAAAGGCAGAGGCTTTAACCCACTGAGCCACCCAGGCACCCTCTTTCTTTCTTTCAATTTAAAAATATTTTCAGCTTTGACAGAAGAATACATTTACCGATGACTATGATCTAATGAAAAATTTAGCTGAATGTAAAGAACAGGAAGTTTGTATTTTTTGTTACATTTTTATTTTTTATTTTTTTAAAAGATTTTATTTATTTATTTGACAGAGAGCNCCGATGACTATGATCTAATGAAAAATTTAGCTGAATGTAAAGAACAGGAAGTTTGTATTTTTGGTTACATTTTTATTTTTTATTTTTTTAAAAGATTTTATTTATTTATTTGACAGAGAGCGAGAGAGCACAAGTAGGCAGAGTGGCAGGCAGAGGGAGAGGGAGAAGCAGGCTCTCCAGGGAGCCCGATGCGGGGCTCAATCCTAGGACCCTGGGATCATGACCTGAGCCAAAGGCAGCCGCTTAATCGACTGAGCCTCTCAGGTACCCCATGTTACATTTTTAGAAAGTATTTTTATTGAACAAATTAAGGGAATCTGCATTCCTAATTAATGTGTGCATCATTTGAAGTTTTGATACCAATTAGCCAGTCAGAGGTGATAGTTTAAATAAGCATTAAAGGATAGTAATAACAAGGTCACCTGGGTGGCTCAGTTGGTTAAGTATCTGACTCTTGGTTTCTGATCGGGTTATGATCTCAGGGTCCTGGGACTGAGGGTTCTGGTATCAAGCCCTGAGATCCCCTGTGGCTTTGTGCTCAAAGGGGAATATGCTTGTCCCTTTCCTTCCCCCTTGGCCCCTCCCCCAGTCTTTCTCTCTCAAAATAAATGAATAAAATCTTAATAAAAGGATAGTAATAAGAGAATTAAAAGGAAATAAACTCATACAATTAGGTATAAGCCCTTATTCCAGAACACACAAACATGCATGCATATGTGAAAATTGGACTATTCTTATTATGAACTAAACATTAATACAGAACAAAAGCTACATCTTATTTCACTATCAGAATCAAAACAATAATGGGTCATAATTTATTTGGGACCATTAGTGACCACATGAGTCTAAGCATTATGGGATCCTAACAAGATAAGAAGTTACTAATAGATGGCCCCCAACAATTCCCCAACCTAAAATGTCAATTCAAAAACAGTTTGAATGGAGTATGTTTCCCATTACATTCCCTAAGTAGCATATGCTTACAGTGACTTACAGAATGCAAAACAGAATGAAGAGGAAGGTTATCATAAACTGGGCCTATCAAGAGGATTCTTCCCTCTCATTAGGGTGCACTCTCTTGGACTGATACCAGCTGACTCATGGGGCTGTCCCAAGAATGACCACAAAAGCAAATAGATAGTCTGCAACTAACAGTCTTACCAACTGAGATAAAGATTTTCCTTCTTTTAAAGGAATGTGAAGTAAAAAGCCCCTGATTTCTATGAAATAATGAATGAGGAAACAATGACCTGAACTAAAGATGTTTACTGGAAGATTGCAGCAATTAATCAGATGGTAGGTCATTCCTTTTCTTCATTCCATTTTTTTTTGCTTCATTATGTATACAAATTGTCTTATGGAAGATGTATAATGTCCTGTTTTAAAACTTCCCTTTAATTAGCTATCTTCCAGGTTTATGTCTGGAAATTTACTGTGAGTTTGAATTCATCCTATTTTAAAGTTTACTTTAACTTTTCCTTCTTGAAAAATGAACACAGGCTTATTTGAAATATTCTGGGTATGGAGTAAAGTAGAAGAAAGAAAGAAGGAAAAAACCATGGAGGGTCTTTTCCCTCAGTAATCAACACTTTAACGGACTATAGTGGCTTAAATGACTGAGAAGTCCTCGGATGTTATTTGCCATGTTGTGGAAACACAGACTCTAGAGTGATCAAGTGCACATCCGCACCAGCAATACAATGACTGAAGAAAAGTACAGGGGCTGTAGGCACTTGTACAGGAAATTGAGAGGACCACTCTGTGCGTCATCCCATCCACTGCCAGCAGCTTTAACTGAGGGGATGATGCAGGAACAAGAGGAAAGAGCTTTGGACCATTTCTGAGCCTTCTCAAATCCAACCACAAAGACTTTTTTTCTTTTCTTTTTTTTTTTTTTAGCACACTCCTTTTGTCATTTTATTGTAATTTCTTCTTCACATGTTTGGCATTTAGATTCTAGCTGTTTAAATTAGGCTCCTTGGGCTTTTCATGGATTGTGCCTTCATTCTGGTTTGTAAATTTTTTTTAATAATTATGTTATGTTGGTCACCATATAGTAAATCATTAGTTTTTGACGTAGTGTTCCATGATTCATTGTTTGCGTATAACACCTGGTGCTCCATGCAATCCATGCCCTCCTTAATACCATCATCTGGTTTGCAATGCTAATCACAAGAGAGGTCTGAATGAAGTTTCAAGTAGGTGATGGGATGACCCAAGAATTACTCGATTTGGATCACAGCCCTGTCATAAATTTATTGAAATTTTATCATGATAACCCAGTAAGTGAAACTTTCTTCTCCTTTCAATTGCTTCTCTATAAAGTCTATTACTTTTTAAGCACAAGAAATGTAATAGCCTAAGAGAATCCCTGAATAATTCTACTAATACTGAACATAACTCCCAAGATAAGGAAGGTTTATTCCAGAACTCCAAAAAGCCCATTCCCCCCCCCCAGAAACCAGATGTACATAGTTTTGTATTAAACATAAGTCCTCCTGCTACATTCTTGTTATTAAAAATTGAAGTGTACTGTGCACTAATCTGTTTATATTAGGTCTTTATCAGAGTACACACCTTAGTCAATGTCAAAATTCAGAAAAAAAACTAATATTGATTTTGAAGCCTACCACTGAGAGACAAAGGCCTTAAATAACTTTCTAGTGACATTTGCCATGGCAAGATTTAAGAAAGAAGAGTAAAAAGGTCACTTTGATAACTTACTTGATTGAATTACTTGGCTGAGCCCAGAGTATATGAACATGTTGATGAATATTTTTCTATGATAGACAAAAAGGATAATCCTCAGATCTATTTTGAAAAATGGGACTCCATTTTATTTTAGCTCTTACCTAAAGAATCAGTCTATTTCTTAAAGAAATTTTTCTCTTGACATTTCTGCCTTCAATGCATCATGCTTCTATTCATATATATTTGTGTCTGTCCTTTTAACAGCTACGCCATCTGCAATCAAGTATCTGATTTGATTTTCTTCAAAGATCTGATCTCAGATACCTTATCCTCACAGCAGGCAATTTTTATGTAAAACACTGGTATCAACTCTAATGGATTTGATGACAGTTTTAAAACCTTTCTACATTAATGACCTTTCCATTGTATTTAAGTGTCATGTCTCTTATATGCTGTGATGAATGTGACACTGCCATTATAATGTCCTAAGTTACCACTCTGAATGGGACACTATCCATTCTTCAAAATTGTAATTGCCTAATGCAATATATCATTACAATTTATGACTTCCAGGGGAAAAATATCCCTTTAACTTAGATGAGTGTTCAGTTATAAATGTGTGATTATGTGGTTACTTTGCTATTGGAATGTATTTAGAAAATCTATACCTTTGAGTAAGGACTGGTTCTGATAGAGTTATTAGAATTTCATGTATTGATGCTTACCTGAAATCTCCAAATTATTTTTTTGGGGTGGGGTTCTCTTTTGATTATTAGCATATTGTCAAATATCCAGAATGAAATTTAACAATACTAAATTAAAAGAACATACTTTATTGAGTCATAATTGCCATACCATAAAACGCAAGCATTTAAAGTATACAATTTGATTGGTATTGATCTACGTATACACCCATGAAACCACCACCACAATCAAGAGTATGAATGTATCCATTATGGCCAAAAGTTTACCTGTGCCCTTTTATAAATCCTCCATTTTACTTCTGTCTACCTCTATCCCATCCCCTAGCAGCCATTAATCTGCTTTCTGTCACCATTGATTAGCTTGCACTTTTTTAGAGTTTTAAATAAACAGAATCATATAACATGTGCTATTTTTTGACTTGTTTCTTTCATTCAGCATAATATTTTTTAAAATTCAGGTATATTGTTGTATGTATCAATAGTTTGTTTCTTTTTTTTTTTTAAAGGTTGAGTCATATTCCACTGAGTAGATATCAGCATTTATTTACCTATACGTCTGTTGATGGGGTTTTGGGTTGTTTTCATGCTTGGCTAGTACAAATAAACCCTGCTAATATTACAAAACACTGAAAAAATAAGTCAAATTTCTACTACATATGCTGTGATATGGAAGATACACTCAGAGATAGTCATGGATTAGAAGATAAAAATCAAGATGTCAATTTTCTCCAGTTTGATCTATATGATTAACTCAATCTCATTGAAAACCCCGGTATTTTTATAGATATTGACAAAATGACCATGAATTTATATGAAAAATCAAAGGCACTAGAATAAAATAATAGTTCAAAAAAAGTATGAGGTTGGAGGACCCAACTGCCCAATTTCAAGATTAATCATTAAACTACACTTAACTAAGACGATGTGGGATTAGCGAAAAGATATAATACATAGCTAATGGAACAGATTATAGAGGTCAGAAATAGGCAGGCATAAATATGTCAATTTATTTTTGACAAATGGAGAAATGATTATCTTTTAAACAGATGGTATAGAACAATTGGATATCTGTATAACAAATAAACAAACAAAACCCTCAACATATATCTCACACTTTAAATGGAAACTTAACCCCATATAATCATAGCTCGATGATAATTAGCTAGTATTTGCAGATGACCTTTAAGGAATTTCTACTCATAGTTTTTTATTCAGAAGGTTTTTTTGTTGTTGTTTTGTTTTGTTTGTTTGTTTTTTAAGATTTTATTTATTTATTTGACAGAGAGAGATACAGCGAGAGAGGGAACACCAGCAGGGGAAGTGGGAGAGGGAGAAGCAGGCCTCCTGCAGGGCAGGGAGCCAGATGCAGGGCTTGATCCCAGGACCTTGATCTCAGGTCATGACCTGAGCAGAAGGCAGATGCTTAATGATTGAGCCACACAGGCTCCCCTCTATTCATAGTTTTTATTGTAAACAAATGTTGTATTTTGCAATACTTTGTCAATATTTTTGCATCTATTGACAGGAGCATGTCTTATGTCTTCTCTTTTTTCTTAGCTTAATGTAGTAAATTACATGTAGTTTGTTTGTTTGTTTGTTTTACATGTAATGATTTTTAAATATTGAGGAAGATTTCTGTTCTTGGGAAAATTCCACCTGATCATGACTTAGTATCCTTATTCTTAATGTATTATTCTTTTTATATATTGTTATAATTGATATTTTTCTTCCTTACAGTGGGTATGTTTGGTTTAGTATTGGGGTATTCCCGTCCTTATGAAATGAGTTCTGAAGTATTTCCTTTTCTTCTATTTTTCTGGAGGAGACTGTAAAAAATTGGAACTATTTCTTTTCTAAATGTTTGGTAGAATTTGCCAGTGAAACTTTTGAGCATTCAGTTTTCTCTTTTGGTAGATTTTAAACAGAAATTCAATTTCTTGAGCTATGTAACCACTATGTTATCTATTTCTCCTAAAGTGAGTTTTGGTAGTTTGTGTTTTTTAAGGAATCGGTCCATTTTATATGAGTCTCTAGTTTATTGGCATAATGTTGTTCATAGTAAGTATTTTCTCATTTTCTATTCGATGTTTATTTTATTTTATTTTATTTTATTTATTTATTTAACACAGAGCAAGAGAGAGATCACAAGTAGGCAGAGAGGCAGGAGGAAGCAGGCTCCCCGCTGAGCAGGTATTTATTTATTTAACTCGATCCCAGGACGCTGAGATCATGACCTGAGCCGAAAGCAGAGGCTTTAACCCACTGAGCCACCCAGGCGCCCTTGTTTTTTTTTTTAAAGATTTTATTTATTTATTTATTTGACAGAGAGAAAGATCACAAGTAGGCAGAGAGGCCGACAGAGGGAGAGGAGGAAGCAGGCTCCCCACAGAGCAGGGAGCCCGATTCGGGGCTTGATCCCAGGACCCTGAGATCATGACCTGAGCCGAAGGCAGAGGCTTTAACCCACTGAGCCACCCAGGCGCGCCTTTCTATTCAATGTTTATGGTAGCAGTATGATGTCCCTGCTTTAATTCCAGATAATAGTCATTTGTGTCATCTCTTTCTCATAAATTGGATAGAGGTCTATCAATTTCATTCATCTTTTCAAAGATCCACATTTTGGTTTCACTGAATATCTGTTTTTGTTTTGTTTTGTTTGTTTGCTTGCTTTAATTTCTGCTCTGATTATTTTTCTTCCTTTTTATTTATGTTTTTGGCTTCTTTCTCAGGTTCCTTAAGGTGTGAGTTTAGGCTAGTGATTTTCTCTCTTTCTTCTCCTTGAATATAAATATTTAATACTATAAATTACCCTTTAAAGACTGCTTTTGTTGCAACCCACAGATTTTGGTATGTTGTATTTTTATCTTTACTCAGCGTAAGATATTTTTGAGCTTCCCCTGAGACTTCCTCTTTGACTCATGGATTATTTAGAAGTGTGTTTTCAAATACCCAAACATTTAGGGATTCCCTCGATATTGTCTGTTTACAATGTTAGTTTATTATCTTTATGGCTAGAGAAAATAATACTTTGTATGACTTGAATCTTTTAGAATTTGTTGAAACATGTCTTATTTCCCAGAATAAGGTGTAACTTGATAAATATAAGCATATAATATAGAAATATATATCCTGAAAGAAATATCATATCTGTATCTTCATTTTTTATATAGGTTTTGTGAGTGTAGGTTACCCTGAAGTGCAAACGTTATTATTTAAAAATATAATTTGTTTTTAAAAGAAATGCATATAAAAAGAGAGATGAAGGAAAGGAGGAAAAGAAAAAGAGAAAAATGTCACAGATCATTGAAGGAGCCCATAAAGCTTGTCTCAGAATATGTAAATTTTTTGTTATAGAATTTTGGAAGACAAAGGATAACTGATACTTTGTGTCTAACAGGCATGCCTTGCCATCCCAGTTCCTAAATTCACTGAAGGTACCATTGGCCCTTCATTTTCACCATCGAATCTTATAGGCCTAAAACTTCAAGTTCAGGTAAACAACAGGGACATTTGTTTAATGATCACTATTTTACTTCTTCCTGTTAGCCAATAACTCAAAAAGCTATCACATTCCAAAATATATCATGCATGACTACTTTTAGATTTGTCAATGCTTTGGGTCAAAAGTTAAAACAGTTTTAATCAAAGAGCATAATATATATTTTTCTCTTGTTAATTGTGTGTATAATTTGCTCAAGCATATATTTTATTTTCTTAGTGAGGACATATTCTGAAATTATTGTGTTGCAGGTCTCAGGAGTTTATTCCTTCTGTCATGTCTTTAGAAGGCTTTCTAGCAGTGTACCAAAAGATTTTAACTGAGGTGTAGAATTTTATTGCCCAGTTTTCGGGTACCAGAGTTATCTTGGAAGAAGTGGTGAGATATTTCAAATTAAGTGGGTCTGACTCATGTGACTTTTTCGTTTCTGCCTGAAGAAAATCGTTACTTTCCTTCATAATATATTATGTTAGAATCTTGCAAACAAAGAATGTTTTTAAATACTCTCTTTAAAGAGCAAAATGGCAATGCCTCTTAAAGTTTAAGATGAGCATGCCCTACGATCTATTAATTTTTCTGTTTAATTTTCATTCTAGAAAAAAATTGCACATGTACACATGCAGTAGAATTCTTCTTACAGCAAAATTTTAACAGGAAGAATTGCAAGCAACTTGACTTTTCAGTAAGATGAAGTATATTTAATGGACTACGTGTATTAAAATCGAAGTGACTTAACAGCTAGCTACATTATTTTTTCTCAAGGTGGGGGCCTGACTAGAGGGCGCGCCTTAGGGGCGGGGTCTGACTGGAGGGCGCGTCGCGGGGCGGGGCTTGGTTGGAGACAGTGTTCTAGGCAGAGCTTCGCGTCGCGCGCACACCCGGGCGCCCTGACGCGCTTGTTCCACCTGTACGGCTTCTCGTGGCGCAACCCGCGTCCGTGGCACTTAGAGGATCCAGCGAGTGGCTTCTTCTCCGTGAACGCTGAGCGCGTGCCCTGCTGCCACGACGACGTTGTCTTCTCGTCTTATGTGTCCTCGTTTTAGGTCTTGGCCTGGCGCCAGAACCTTATGCGTCCGGCAGCGGCTGAGATCTGGACCAGGTAAGCTGGAAATGTGCGTGTGGGATGGGAGGGGTGTTGGCGTCTGCTCTGGAGGCTTTGCCCTGTCTGCGCCTCTTCGTGGAGCGCCTCCACACCACTCCTCTGGACACGTGGGTGTGAACCTTCCGACGTGGTGTCCTCCTCAGACTGGCTCCTCAGGTTGGCTACTTAGGCCGGGCTTTAGGCTGGTTCTGGTGGTGGCCCTGCTACTCGAAGACAAGCGCCTTCTCTCCCCACCCCCTTTTTAAAAATCAGTACAGCTAAAACTAAAAAATATAGGGTTGAGTGAAAAAGTTTCCAAAGGAGAAGTATCATTTATGTACATTAACCGCCCTCCGCTTCAAGATGACTACATGTTTAATAGAACTACAAAAACATGAATTAAAATCGTTATTTCCCATTTTCAGGATGGTAGTTCCTTTTGACAAGGAAGAGGGAAATGGATCTGGAATGGGTTGAGCTGTGTCTGTACATTTTTATTCATTTACATGGAGAGAGTAATCTGAAACAAATATAGCAAACTAAAAGCATGGCTTAAATGTGAAAAGTATATAAAAAGATTTTCGTTACATAATTTATTGTAAGCCATAATAGTCTATGCTTTAAAATGAAAAATAGGTCAAGTAAATAGACTATAAATTACATATCAATTTATTTACATATCCATTTGGAAGTTTCCAGATATTTTGGCATTCCAGATGTTCTTATAGTGCCATTAATTTTTTTTAATTGTGGTAAAATACATATAACATAAAATGTATTATAACTATTTTTATGTGTCCAATTCAGTAGTATCAGGTACATTTATATTGTTCTGTAACCATTATCACCTTCTGTCTCTAGAACTCTTTTCATCTTAGAAAACTGAAACTCCATTAATTCCCCATTTCCTCCTACCCATAGCTTCTAGCAGCTACCGTTCTAGTTTACATCTCTGTGATTTTGAATATTCTAAGTACCCCGTGTAAGTGGACTTACTATTTGTCTGTGACTGGCCAACTTCATTTACCGTAATACCTCCAGGATTCGTCCATTGTTGTAGCATGTCAGAATTTCCTCCTTTTTTCTTCCTTCTTATACCACATGCTACGATTGGTTATCCACTCATCTTTGGTGGAGACTTTTAATTCGTCTGTGTTTTAGCTATTATGAACAATGCTGCTATAAACATGAATATGCAAATAATTTGAGATCCTGCTTTGAATTCTTTTGAGCATACCCTTAGAATCGAAATTGCTGGATACTATGTTAATTCTATTTTTAATTTTTTGAAGAACCATCATACTGTTTTCCACAGTGGCTGCATGATTTTATATTCCCATTAGCAGTGCACAAGAGTTCCAATTTTTCTACATCTTTACTCTTTTGTTGTTGTTGTTTTGATAGTCATCATCCTAGTGAGTGTGAATGGCATCACATTATAGTTTTGATTTGCATTTCTGTAATGATTAGTAATGTTGAGCATCTTTTCATGTGCTTATTGGCAACTTGTATATCTTCTTTGGAGAAATGGATACTCAAGTTCTTTTGAGTATCCATGTTTGAATTGATTATTTTTGAGTTTAGGAGTTGTCTACAAATTCTAATTATTAATCCCTTATGAGATATATGACGTGCAGATATTTTTCTCTCATTCTCTAGGTTGCTTGCCTTTGTTGATCTTAAAAGTAAGAGTTATTTCACCTGCAAAAATGGCTTTATTCAGGAAGAGTGGAGAATTGCAATTTTAGCTACTGCAAAAACCATAGGCTGGTCCAACAAAGGAGAGGAATGCTATTTTATTTCAGAGGTTGTGAATGAAAGTCCATTGGAGAAAAGCAAGAGTTCAGGGTAGTGATGATTTCCAACTGGCTACACTGTTATGGTAGTTGATTTCTTGTTGGAGATGCAATGTACAGCTTTTTCTCTTGGCATCTGTAATTGACAATTCTTCTTGTGATTGATGACCCTGAGTGATATGGAGTGAAATCTCTCCCTCCGGCCTCCTGACTCCATAATAGTGAGGCTTCCCTTTATTAGTGTTCACATTTCTCCCTTTTGATCAAGATTTTTTCCCACAAACATTGCTTATCAAGTCATGTTTTCCTAATTTGACTTTTTTGAGGCCTTTTGTCCGTTGGTGCCAGGAAGGTCTTTCCTGGGTATTGTGGCCCATTTTGGAGGGAAATTGTGCAGATTGTACACCAATTAAGATCACATTCTTAAGCAGAACTCTCACCTACTTTCCATCTGTAGTTTACATTTATCAAGATTTTAAACATTGGAGATCATCTCATTGAGTATACCATTTTTTTTTTAGGTTTGAGAGTCATCAAGTACAGAATCAAAAGTAACATGACAATTCTAAATTGTATGATGGCTCTAAATCAGGACCACAGGTCTGAAAGTAGCCAGCTGAAAATATTTCTTGCTACTTACTTCAACTTTGAGAAGAGTTCTCCCTCCAGAAGCAAACCTGGAATCATGCGTGCCTCTTGGAAGTCCCTGTTTAAAGTGGCTATGAAAGTAGCATAGTTAATACTACAAAAGCACACTGAAAGAATTAGCCACATTTGAGCAGATACAGTGCAGGTGTAAACATGAAGCAATAGCAGCTGAACTTCTTGCAAAATAGCAAAATTCAAAAATGTTTAAAAACTGTTTTGTTATTTCAGAACAACTATTTGGAACCAAATGTGTTATCAGTAATACAGCCTGTAAAGTTTTAAGTTCAGAAACCATGAATTTGGATGCAAATTCAGAGTCAGTTAATAGTCCAGATGGAAAAGAAAGACTTCTTTGAATCCTGAACCTTTTATCAGACTTAGTCCAGACATTTTGGGAAAACTGTCTTATTAGATGTTGCCTGTTTTAATTCTGGGAAATCTTTACTTTTAGATAACCAGATGGTATGCAGGTCCAGTTAGGGTTTGGTGCTTTCTTTAGCAGTAGCATGTGACTTCAAGAGGCTATTCCCTGGAGTTTGGTGGCAAAGGGTTGGTGAGCAGAACTTTCAGGAGCCTTTCCAGTGAGGTTGAAGAGAATCTTTCTGGAGATGTCTTTCCAATAGATAAAATCTTTGGTTTGCAAGGTGTGATGCTTAAGGTCTTCATCTCCTGGGAACACACTGTGAAAAATTGGTCTACCAAAGCATGCCTATTTTTAATAGAAGCAATTAGGTCTTTACAATATTGAAATGTATCTCTTTTTATTGACCATGGGTCAAAGAAAGTGTGAGCCCACTCCTTTTGCTCCCCTGGAAATGGGGATGGGGTAGGGTTGAAAGTTCCAACCCTCCAATCACATGATTGGCTCCACTGATAATCAGCCCTTGTTCCAAAAGTCACCTTATTAACTTAACAAAAGATATTTTTATGGCTCTCATCCGTTAGAAAATTCTAAGGGTTTTAGGAGCTTTGTGTTAGAAATGTGAAGGAAGATTAAATATATTTCTTATTAAAAATCACAATAATACCCTGCTTTTATTTCTGATTAATTTGAGTCTTCTCCCCTCTGGCGACCCCCCACCCATTTAGTTCATTTAACTGAAGGTTTGTCAGTTTTTTCCATCTGAGAACCAACTTTGGTTTCATTGATACTCTATCATTTTTAATTCTCCACTTTATCTCTGATCTAATCTTTATTATTTACTTCCTTTTGGTAGCTTTGGGTTTAGTTTATTCTTCTTTTTCCAGTTCCTTAAGTTGTAAAGTTAGGTTATTGATTTGAGAGCTTTCTTGTTTCTTAATATAAGCATTTATACTATGAATTTCTCCTTTGTATTCCTGTATCTCATAAATTTTGATATGTTGTATTTTTGTTTCCATTGGTGTCTTAAGTATGTTCTAATTTCTCTTTTGATTTGTTGATCCATTGATTGTTTAAGACTGTCTAATTTCCACTAATTTGTGAATTTTTGAGCTTTCTTTCTGTTACTGATTTTTAACTTCATCCCACTGTGGTTGGAGAACATACTTTGTATGGCTTGTATCTTTTAAAATCTGTTGAGATTTAATTTATGGCCTAACATATTGTCTATTCTGTAAAATACACCATATGCTCTTGAGTAGAATGTGAATTCTGTTGTTATTTGGTAGAGAATTCTGTATATATCTGTTTTATCTGGTTGATTAATTATGTTGTTCAAGTCCTCTATTTCCTTACTTCTGATTGTTCTATGCATTATTAAAGAGGGGTATTGAAGTCTCCAACTATCATTGTAGAACTGTTTATTTCTCCTTTTAATTCTGTCAATTTTTTGCTTCATATTTTGATGCTCTGTCATTAGGTATTTAAATGTTTTACATTTTTATATTTTCTTGCTCTTTATTAGTAATGACCTTTGTCACATGTAACCCCCCCCCCTTTTTTTAAGATTTTACTAATTTATTTGACAGAGAGAGATCACAAGTAGGCAGAGAGGCAGGCAGAGAGAGATGAGTAACCAGGCTCCCTGCTGAGCAGAGAGTCCGATGCGGGGCTCGATCCCAGGACCCTGAGATCAGGACCTGAGCCGAAGGCAGAGGCTTTAACCCATTGAGCCATCCAGGTGCCCCACTTGTAACTCTTTTTGATTTTAAAGTTTATTTTGTCTGATATTAGTATAGCTACCCCTTCTTGTTATTGGTTACTATTTTTATGGAATATCTTTTTTCTGTCAGTCTATTTGTGTCTTTAAATCTAAAGTGAATCTATTGTAGACTGCCTGCAGATGGATCATGTATTTAAATACATTTTGCCAATCTCTGTCATTTGATTAGAGAACTTAATCCATTTATATTTAAAATAATTATTAATAAGAAAGGCCTTAATTTTGTCATTTGTTTTTTTCTATATGCTTTATAGATTATTTGCCCCTCATGTCCTGCATTACTATCTTCTTTTGTGTTTATTTGATTTTTTTGTAATGAAGTATTTAAATTCCTTTTTCATTTCCTTTTTTTTTCCTTTCCTTTTCTTTTTAAATGGGTTTGCAGCAGGACTTGGGGAATAAGGTGGAAGTCAAATATGAGATGCCTATTAGACATGCAGGTAGAGATCAGCTATGTAGTTGGAAAGGTGGGTCTGGAGTTATGAAGAAATGTCTAGGTTCAAGTTACATATTTGGGAGCCATGAATGTATGGTTGATATTTTAGGATCTCAAGGAAATGAATGTGAAAACTGAAGACAAGAGAATCAAGAATTGAGCCCTGGGGAATGCTAGTGTGAAGAGGTTACAGAGAATTGTGGGAGTAATCACTTGAAGGTCTGAAACACTGCCATCTCCTTCATACTTTCAGATAGTTCCAGGCCCTCCAATAATTAGGTTTTTTTTTTTTTAATCTCCCTGCTGTATCTTGGTGCATGGGACTGTTGGAGCTCTGAGAATCCATACATACCAGGAAATGATCTTTCATCTCTGCTTCATGGCACCTCTTTGTTTTATGTCCCGTCACTTCTCTGCTTCCTAGCACCTGGATATTTATATTGCTGATTCCAGTGTTATTATTCTCCCACTTCTGGTACAGGAAAGTC
Organism: Ailurus styani; assembly: GCA_002007465.1. Lineage (NCBI taxonomy): Eukaryota > Metazoa > Chordata > Mammalia > Carnivora > Ailuridae > Ailurus > Ailurus styani. Next base: position 135,004 of record LNAC01001524.1, on the reverse strand, counting down.
ATTTCTTTTTGTGTACATTCTTTAGCTATATTTTTGTGGTAACCATGGGGATTGCATTTAACATCCTAAGTTATAACAGTCTAATTTGAATTCATACTAGCTTAACTTCAGTAACATACAAAAACCCTTTAACAACTCCAATCCACCCCATTCAGTTGTTATGTCCCAGAATTACATCTTTCTACCTGAGTGTACCCAAACAGAAATAATTTTTTAATGCATTAACCTGTTAAATGTGGAGTTACAAACCAAAGTTACAGTAATACTAGCTTTTAAACTATTAGTTGTTTTTAAATGTGTTTAATTTTTAAACATTTCTAAAATGTTATTTTAATATACTTCTTAAATAACTTTAAGAGATTTAAATATCTTATGTAGAAAACAAAAAGTGGACTTACACCATTGTTAATAGTGGCTTTTGTAATTGCTAATGTATTTATCTTTACTGAAATCTTTATTTCTTCATATTTTTTTAAAAGATCTTATTTATTTATTTGACAGAGAGAGAAAGAGGGAGAGATCATAAGTAGGCAGAGAGGCAGGCAGAGGGAGAGGGGGAAGCAGGCTCCCCACTGAGCAGAGAGCAGAAAGCCCGATGCGGGGCTCGATCCCAGGACCCTGAGATCATGACCTGAGCTGAAGGCAGAGGCTTAAGCCACTGAGCCACTCATTTGTTCTTAAATTACTGTCCACTCTCTTTTCATTTCAACCTGAAGAATCCTGCTAGCATTTCTTGCAGGGCAACTCTAATGATAAAAAACTCTCAGCTTTTGTTTATCTAGGAATGTCTTAATTTCTCCCTTACTTTGGAAGGATCTTTTTGCCAGATTTAGGATTCTTGGTTTAACAGGGTTATTTTTTCTTTTAGCACTTTGAATATATCAACCCACTTCCTTCTGGACTCCAAATTTTCTGATGAGAAATCTGCTACTCCTCTTGAGGATTTCTTGTATGTGATAAGTTGCTTCTTTCTTGTTTTCAGAATTCTGTCTTTGTCTTTGGATAATTTAAATGTATGTCTTATTGTGGGTCTCTTTGAGTTTATCCTACTTAGGATTTGTTGAGTTTCTTTGTTGTTTGTATTCATGTGTTTCACCAAATTTGGGAAGTTTTCATCCATTATTTCTTCAAATACTCTCTTTTTCCTCCTTATGGAATTCCTATAACTAATGCATAACTTGGTCCACTGGATGGTGTTCCATAGATCCCTATGCTTTGTTCACTTTTCTTCAATCTTTCTTCATTCTGTTCCTCAGATTCAGTACTTTCCATTGTCCTGTCACAACAAGTAAATTGATTCTTTCTTCTGTCTGTTCAAATATGTTTTTGACTCTCCAGTGAATTTTTTATTTCAGTTCTACATTTTGGCTCCAGAATTTCTTTTTGGTTCCTCTTAGGCTTTCTCTTTATAGATATTCCCATTTTATGCCTTCATTGTTTTCTTGATTTTCTCCATGTATTCCTTTTGTTCTTTGAGGATCTTTAAGAAAGTTGTTTTATTTTTTTTTATAAATTTTATTTATTTATTTACAGACACAGTGAGAGAGGGAACACAAGCAGGGGATGTGGGAGAGGGAGAAGCAGGCTTCCTGCTGAGCAGGAAGCCTGATGTGGGGCTTGATCCCAGGACGCCGGGATCATGACCTGAGCTGAAGGGAGATGCTTAACAACTGAGTCACCCAGGCGCACCTAAGAAAGTTGTTAAAGATTTTGTGTAGTAGATTTACCATCAGGTTTTCAGTTAATCTTGTTGTTATTTTTTTTCCCTTTTGGAAGAGCTATACTTTCCTGTTTCTTTGTATGCTTTGTGATGTTGTTGTTATATTTCAGTCTAATAATGTGGTTATTCTGGGACTTGGATTCTCTCCCTTTCCCAGGATTTTCTGTTTTCTCTTGTTTTTTTGATGATAGGATGTCTCTGTACTAAGGATCAGCCTGAGTTATAAATTTAAGGTTCCTCAGTTCTTTTTGACCTGTACCTTCTCCTGGGCATGCATGGTGACTTTGTAATTTTCTTTGTATCTCCAGTTGCTTTTGAACGTCCTACTCTTCAATGCCTGGCTTCCAAAAGGGGAAAAAGAAAAATGAAAGGGAAAAGATAATGGCTCTTTTAATTCCCCTGGAAGTCTCTTCAACTGTATGGGGAGATTCTTGCAATAATGGGGAGTGGTTGCAACAACGGCCATTACCTCTTTGTGTACACCACTGTGATCAACAGCAGTAGTCTGTAATCAAAACATAGATCCCAGATATTGGGAGGACAGGGTCCTTTTTGTCCACTCTTGATCAAACAAGCTATGTGTAAGGTGTTCTGGGAACATGTAGACAGCTGCTTGCTATGGGGATGAGGGGTGAGGGATAGGTAGCTGTTATTGTACTGAGAGCTGGAATTGACTGCCCGGTACCATCCAAAGTTTGTTTGTTTGTTTTTTTTAAGATTTTATTTATTTATTTGTCAGAGAGAGGGAGAGCACAAACAGGGGGAGTGACAAGCAGAGGGAGAAGCAGGCTTCACGCGGAGCAAGGAGCCTGATGCGGGACTTGATCTGAGGACACTGAGACATGACCTGAGCTGAAGGCAGACACTTAACTGACTGAGCCACCCAGGTGTTTCCCATCGAAAGTTTTCTCTTGAAGTTGTAAGCCTTTAACAGACCCCACAGTTCAAAATAGTTCCATCAGATAGATTTTGCCAGTGCAGTTGTTGTCTGGATGAGGAAGACGGATTTCTGATGCTTCCTACTTTGCCTTCTTCGAGGAGTCCTCTACAATCCATTTCAGTAGATACATTATCCATGATTGTGATAATCATGCTGAGATGAACTTCATTGTAGGAATGGCATAGGCAGTCAGCCCTGTTCAAAGGGAAGGAAAAAGCACTTGCAGTTAGAAGAAATGATATAATTAGTTCTTTGGGGTTATTCAGCACTGAGAAATCTGGGCAAAAAAACATATAAGTGTATTAATTATTAAGGATATTAGTAAATGTGAATACATGTAAACAGTATCATTTATTTATCTAAATAATGTAATTATGCTTTTCTTTCAGAAATCCGTATAGAGCCATGATTCCTAACTTAGTATAAGGTTTCTATACTGGGGAAGGGAAAAAAATTCTTTAAACCACTTAAATTAGCCTGAGAGTTTTCTAAAATTTCTTCCTTGCTTCCTAAATTTTATAATTGTGGAGAAATACTCAAAATTTGGGTAAAAGTTGCCAATTTTTAATGCTTTTTCAAAACTGTATTTTCAGGGCGCCTGGGTGGCTCAGTGGGTTAAAGCCTCTGCCTTCGGCTCAGGTCATGATCTCAGGGTCCTGGGATCGAGGCCCGCATCGGGCTCTCTGCTCAGCAGAAAGCCTGCTTTCCCCTCTCTCTCTCTCTGCTTGCCTCTCTGCCTACTTGTGATCTCTATCTCTGTCAAATAAATAAATAAAATCTTTAAAAAAAACCAAAAACAAAAAACCTGTATTTTCATAATACGGTTCCATTTTTTGGCTTCTGTATTGAAATGGTTCTAAAGTGTTAAATTATATTAAAAGCTTCCTGTTTTGTGTGAACATGGTAAATAGTAGTAATTGTTTTGATAATTAATAATTATCTTTAAAAATTAATAAATTACCTTGGATTGCCTTAAATTTTATTTAAATATATAGCACAATTATTTTTTTGTCTTCTAAATCAATAAAATAATAGTTTGAAAAATAAAAGAAAAAGAAAGTTACCTCATTTTATTTTATTTATTTTTTATTATTATTTTTTTAAGATTTTTATTTATTTATTTGACACAGAGAGAGAGATCACAAGTAGGCAGAGAGGCAGGCAGAGAAAGAAGGAAGCAGGCTCCCTGCTGAGCAGAGAGACGGATTCAGACCTCGATCCCAGGACCCTGAGATCATGACCTGAGCCGAAGGCAGAGGCTTTAACCCACTGAGCCACCCAGGCGCCCATGTTACCTCATTTTAAACTCATATCTTCAACATTTAAACCTTACAGTTTGTCAGCCTGCAGATAATTGACATTTCTGTTGAGAAAATACAATAACAATTTTGTGTGTATATATATATATTTTTTCATCAATATTCCAAAATTTTGCTGTCTTTCCATGACCCTGATAACTTAGCCAATTACTCTGTAGAAGTTTAGTAATAGGACATGCAGCATCTGTGGTGTCAGTCATCGAAATTAGGATTCAACTCCATGAGCAGCTCATATGAGAACCTATAGACCAGGACACAAATCAGAGGCACAGGAGACAGAAACGATTATGCCACTTTAATTACCCTCAGGAGACTAAAGGCAGGAACAGAACAATCCACTTGACTTAAATGGAGAGATGGAAGGGAAAAAACCTAGTATATCCTCCCGAAGCTGAGCAGAAATCTCCAGTATGCTCTGGAAGGCCTTCAGCTATCTCTGTCTGAAAGTAGAGTAGTATTCGCTCTATCAGCAAATTTCAAAATGTGATCCATGGATTACTTCATTGAAGATCAAATTGTGGCTTCTGGGACTCTGTCCCCCTATGTCTCCTGAATCAGAATCTCTGAGGGTGAGTTTCAAGAATTTCCATTTCTAAACAGATAGCTAGATTAATTTTTTAAATAGTAACTCATGGAGATAAAACTATATATAGTAGTAAATTATGTGTGATGACCCTGCAGACCAAGATACAAAATATTATCATTATTCCAGAAAATTCCTTTTGCCCCTTTCTAGTCCTTTCTCTTCAATATCCAGACTAAGCTGAGCACAGTTATAACTTTTTTCTTTCTTTCTTTCTTTTCTTTCTTTCAAGATTTTATTTATTTGACACACACAGAGAGAGAGAGAGAGAGAGAGAGAGAGAGAGAGAGAGAGAGAGAGACAGTGAGAGAGGGAACACAAACGGGGAGTGGGAGAGGGAGAAGCAGACCCCCTGCTGAGCAAGCAGCCAGATGCGGGACTTGATCCTAGGACCCTGGGATCATGACCCAAGCCAAAGGGAGACGCCTAACAGTTAGCCACCAAAGCACCCCAACTTTTTCCTATAATACATTAGTTATATCTATTTTTGAGTCTCATCAAAATGGACCCTATGGTAGATAATCTTTTGCTTCTGTTTTCCTTCCCTCAGCATACTATTTTTGAGGCCACTTAAGTTTTAGGCACACTACAATTTGAGAACCAAAGCTCTCTAAAGCAGAAATCATCATAAGGAAACCTAATGTTAGAACTCCTTTGAAACAATGGAATTTTTCAAACTATCCCATTTTAAAGCCATCTTATATCTGAGACAAATCCATTACATGATTGCCAAATAATCTTTTACTTTTTGTTTTTTAAAGTTGAAATATAATTAACATACAGTGTTTTATTAGTTTCAGGTGTACAATATAATGATTCAACAATTCTATACATTTGTCAGGGTTCATCAAGTTAAGTGTACTCTCAATCCTCTTTATTTATTTCACCCATCCCCTACGCACCTCCCTTCTGGCAACCACCAGTTCTCTGTATTTATGATTCAATTTTTTGTTTCTTTTTTCTTTGTTTATTAAATTCCATATATAAGTGAAATCATATAGTATTTGCTTTTTTCTGACGTATTTCACTTAGCATCATAACCTCTAGGTCCATCCATGTTGTTGCAAATGTTAATTTGAGCTTTCCTGCATTAATGATATCACTCAAACCAGCCTCCATGAAATCAACCACCACATTTTCATCATCATACTTTCCTCATTCCTAAATTTATACTTTCTTCATTTAGAAATTCTTCATGGATAATTTTAAGAGTACTATAATGACAGCCAGTCAAAATTTCAGTACTATCTGGCTTTAAATAAAATAATCACAAGTCTAAATAACTTAGCATTCACCATTTCTTCTCAGAATCCTTTCAGCTTGATTTCTGTAGGCTTTCACTCAAGAATTCTAAATAGTTTCTCAGAATGGGGAGAATAACACAGCAAGAAAGCAGAGTTGTAATTATCAGAGAAGCATGAAAATTATGATGGAAAACACCTATTAGACCACTTAGGCTTCAGCCCTGCTAGGGAGATATTGATCACCGTAGTAGGTTACCAAGTGTTTTTCTGTGTTCATTGCTTTAAGCAATTTTGTTTCTCTTACAGTTTTGGCTTCTCCTGCTCTTTTGACTGAGACTTCTGCAATCGAATAATTGTTGTAGGATCAAAGTTTTACTAGAGAAGTAACCTAACTTTTCTAAGTTGGAAAAACATACTCCTGTGTTACTGCTTGATTGTCACACTTCTACCATGCTTCACTTATGATACCAGATGTGTGGCGTTTCCACACATTAAGCAGGGTGTCCTGTAATTGATTTCAGTTCTGACCCTACCTACTGAAGATAGCATTAGATCTTACAAGGTAAGGGCTAAGTTCTGCAAGACTGCCCCCACTTTACATGCCAATCATAAGTCCAGGTTGTCACTGTACTTCTGACTGAGGCTATAAATTGAGGTTCCCATAACCCCTTCTGGGGTTTGATAATTTGTTTGTATGCCCTGTTTATTATAAAAAATAAAAATAAATGATACAGATAAACAGCCAGATGAAGAGGTATGTAGGGTGAAGTCTGGAAGGTCCAGAAGGAGCTTCTGTCCCTATGGAATTGAGGTATATTACTCTCCAAGTATGTGGCTGCATTCATAGCCTAGAAGCTCTCCCAGCCCTATACTTTTGGGATTTTTTTTTTAAAGATTTTATTTGTTTATTTGACAGAGAGAGATTACAAGTAGGCAGAGAGAAGAGGAAGCAGGCTCCCTGCTTGGTTGGATGCCAGGCTTGATCCCAGGACCCTGAGATCATGACCTGAGCTGAAGGCAGAGGCTTTAACCTGCTGAGCCACCCAGGCACCCCTACTTTTGGGATTTTTGTGGAGGCTTCCTCACATAAGCATGAATGATCAACTCAGTCTCTAGCACCCCCTCCAGAGGATGAAGGGTAGACCTGAATGTTCTAAGCTTATAATCATGGCTTGGTCTCTGGTTACCAGCCCCAATCTTGAAGCTATCCATGAGCCCACCAAGAGTTGCCTCATTAGAACAAAAGACATTACTGTCACACAGCAAATTCCAAGGAATTTAGGAGCTCTAGTTAGGAATCATGGTCAAAGAGACCAAACATTAGAGCAAAGGTGTTCCTTGTACTCTCATCATTTAGCCTATTATAAGGGATTTAGGAGCAATGTGTTAGAATCAGGGGGTAGAGACCAATTATATTTTCAGTTTTTTTACATTTTTCTTTATGTTTTCATCTACAGACTAATACTGCCAACTAGGTTTTTACTAAATAGTGGTCTCTTGGCCTCTGATGTCAGAAGATTTCTTGATAAAGGAAGTGAACTGTCTCACTTTCCTACTGCTATTATACCAAAAAGCCCCTTTGGGGGAGTGGGGGAAAGCATATATAATTGAATGCCAAGAGGAATAATCTAGACTGTTGGGGACATCTGCATGACTGATAACCAGCATGGGAACACTCAGTTCAGGGACTACAGATAGAGGGCACTAAAGACATTGTTAACTAAAATTGGCCTCATCAGGGGAATATGCTGGGGAAATTTTGAACTTTATATATTCCCTTTTTACTTGGTATTGTTAACATGAAGAATTTTTTTTAACTTACCTTCAGTTTCTTTTTCATTCCATTTTGTTTAATTCCTTTTTTGAATTAACTGTCGGTGTTCAGAAAAATATATAAACTCTAATTCTGTTCATGGACTTGAAAATTGTTCTTTCTTGAAGTGGATATTTTATTCACATTGAATCTTTAACTCTATCATGTACAAAACATATTAAATTTTACTAAGAGATGAATCAGCTTCTAACTGTGGGATATTTAAAATAACCAGTAAGAGGCTCACAGATTATAGTCACAGTTCTGCAGGATTCTGTGGTTCTACTCTCATCTATTGTAGGAGTAAAGGAATGAAAGCCACTGTGAAACTCTGGGTCACTCAGATGGCCTGGTTATTCCCATTAGCTTCTGCTTCAAAGAAGAATACATCATTGAGAATGTTACTAATTCTGAGCTGAAGTCTTTTCCATTTCTTTGACCTTTGATGCTTTTCTACTGATTTAGCATGAATTCTGTTTCATAGAGATGGAGATAAAATGCACATTTCCACTCTTTGTTCCATTCCATCTATCTCTACTGGAGAAACAGACGTTTCCTAACTTTTATGTTTTATGCTAAAGTATTTGGTATCCAAAAAAGGAGAGAAATATTTGCTTCTCAGGAGTCTTAAGATAGATCACAAAGTGATCTGTAAAAACAACATTTGGATTGGGAACAAAAAGATACAGGTCAGAATCATGCCTCCATTACTGACTTGCTGTAAATCATATTATCTGAACCTCATATTCTTCATCTGTGAACTGGAGATAGTAATATTTGGTTTACCTGGTGGAGAGGTTTGTGTGTGTATGTGTGAAGATCAAATAAGGTAATCTATGTGCATTGCACCTTGTATACTAAAAAATATTGTGGAAGTGTAACTTCCTTTATTGCTACTTGTGCTGGTAGTAATGGCAAGCATATGGCATAGTGGAAATCAAATTGGAGTTCAAACCCATGTTGCTGTTAGACTTAGTGTGTACCATGCTTTTATATCATAGTTTCCTCATCTATAAAATGGAGTAAAAATTACTGTTTTTAACAAACTAACAAAATATAACTATTTAACATATAAAATCTATAATTGTTAATAAATGTTAAACATTTAACAGATGACCGATAAATATCAGTTTTCTTTCTAATTCCTCCCCCTACTCCATGCACACACTCCGAAACATGAATGTGGGACTAGGTCAGGATTTGGTAACTTACAGTCTTTGGGCTAAATCTGGCTCACCATTTGTCTTGGTAAATAAAGTTTTATTTGAATAAAGCCACACTCATTTGCTTACATAGTGTCAACAGATGCTTCTTTATATTATGGCAACATTTACTGGTTGTGACAGAGACTATACGGCCCACAAAGGCTAAAATATGTGTAGGCCCACATAGCCCTTTACAGAAAAGTTTGGTGATCTCTGGTGTAGAGAAAGTTCTAATATTAAAAACATAAGTAGGGGTGCCTGGGTGGCTCAGTGGGTTAAAGCCTCTGCCTTCGGCTCAGGTCATGATCTCAGGGTCCTGGGATTGAGCCCTGTGTCGGGCTCCCTGGTTGGTGGAAGCCTGCTTCCTCCTCTCTTTCTGCCTGCTTCTCTGCCTACTTGTGATCTCTCTCTGTGAAATAAATAAATAAAATATTTAAAAAACAAAACAAAACATGTACACACATATACACAAATCATAAGTAATGAACCTAGTGGTAATTTACTTGAACCACAGACACTTAAACTTGGGGATATAGATGGTATCTCAAACTTTTTTGGTGTTAGGATCACCTTCTAGTCTAGAAAACTTTTATTTATGTTCATTTTAACTATCTATATTTATTATATTCTAAATTAAAGACAAAATTTAAAAATACTTGTCTACTTAAGAATAAGCATAATAAATTTATTACATTTACAGATTAAAATAAATGACATTTTAATGAAAAATAACTATATTTTACAAAGAAAAATTAGCGAAAAGTTTAACAATGCTTTATGTTTTTAGAAATCTCTTTGATGTCTGGCTTAATTGAAGACCATGGGAATCTCATATTTATGTTTGTATTCAGTCTGTTCTGATATCACATGTATCAGCCCTCTTGAAATCCCACTATACATTTGTAAAGGAATGATAGTGCAAAAGGAAAAGAATATCATAGCATTATTATGAAAATGGTTTTGAGTGTGGGGACCACCAGTTGTCCCAGATTATACTTTGAGAACTACTTTTATAAGATGATGTGTGTATGAAGTTATACTGGTGCAAAGTCCAAACCAGGGTAATATAACTCCTCAAAAAATAAAATTGTACTTAAAATTTTGACCCTGATCAGTTTTACTCTGTGTCTCACAGTGAATAATTTGTTTTGAATATGGATATATTTTGTTAAGCAAAGGACTTGTGGTCTAAAATGTAGTCCTAGACTAAAATCCCACATGTTAAAACCATATATTTTCTGTTGATTTGCATTTTAAGAAATAAAGATGGATTCACACGTGTCAGGCTTAAAATACTTTTATAGCTGTAATCCTGTGTTGTCCTTCCTAAGGAGTCACATCATACTAGCCCAGAATCAGGGTTTTGTGAGGACTCAATTTAAATATAGTTGCTTCTACTATTTCCAAGTCCTTTCTGTAAAAAGAAAAATAAAAATATACATAAAGTTTGATGTAAATAAGGTGATCTTTAAAAATTGCACCATAATACGTGCTCATTGTACATGGCTTACAAATACAGATGAACAAAATCAAAAAGAAAAGTGCATACTAAATGCCAATAGGAACAATTACATTTGGAATTTTTCTAGTATTTTAATCTGACACCTGTGATCCTATGTACCCAAAACTTAAAAACTGTGGTATTGAATTATTTTATCTCTTCCTAAGATACTGTCTTCACGAAATCTCATCACAGTATACTCACTTGAAAATATTAAAAATGTTTTATCTTTTAAAAATATTTTTCTTAACATTACTTTGCTTAGGATTTAAACAATTACTTAGTAAGACCTATAATTATTTTTGCATGTAAGTACAAAACACAAAGTACTTGTTTCTTTTTTTATTAAAGGATGGAAAAATGAAACGCTCCTTGAGATTTAAATAAGGTCAAATAAACTGGTGTAAAAATGCATTATTGCAGTAAGTTGAATTTGACATTATTTCAAGCAGGAAAGACTGAGTAATGAAATGAGCAATGTTGAGATTCTGATTAGCTGAACAATGAAAATTTAATTTTTCAAAGGTAGAGTGACTTAAAAAAAAGAATTTTGGCTAATAAGATCCTTTAGTCATCAATAATATTTAAGATAATTAAGTTTAAAAATGACAATGAACTCAGGAATTTTTACAAACTGCTATGTCACATGATACTTTATTTTTAAAAAATATTTGTCTATTTTTTTAATTGTTCTTTTTTTTTTAAAGATTTTATTTATTTATTTGACAGAGAGAGAGAGATCAGATCACAACTAGGCAGAGAGGCAGGCAGAGAGAGAGGAGGAAGCAGGCTCCTGCCGAGCAGGGAGCCTGACACGGGGCTCCATCCCAGGATCCTGAGATCATGACCTGAGCCGAAGGCAGAGGCTTTAACCCACTGAGCCACCCAGGTGCCCTATATGTTTATTTTTGAAAGAGTAAGTGAGCAGGGAGAGGGGCAGAAAGAGAGAGAAACTTAAGTAGACTCCCCGTTGCCTACGGGGAGGATCTGGGACTGGATCTCAGAACCCTGAGATTCAAGACCTGAGCTGAAGCCCAGAGTTGGATGCTCAACAAGCTGTGCCATGCTGGCACTCCTCACTGTACTTTATTTGTACAGTTTCAGTATTGGAAAGTCTCTTACAGCCTCAGAATCTCCAACTTCATCAATATAGTCAACATACAGCGAAATAATTATAATGGAACCATGAAAAAAATCCCATGAAAACATATATCTACTGAAGACATGTGTTTTAGGAAAGACAGTCTTATTTCAAGAAAACATAGACTTTTATTGGTTTATTGCATAAAATATTTTCTGGCAGATATGTATATCTTCTACAAAATACACATAATAACAGTATGGAATTAATAGTCCATTCTCATTAGTATGAGTGAATATTACTTCTCAAAGGAATATAAATTAATATAAAATCCTCAGTGAAATTCCACAGACTATCTTTCAACCCTGAGAACTGTTTTGTAAATGGACCGGGTTTTGTGCTTGTACTGGGTATTGGAGCTATAAACATGAAAACGAGAGATTTGTACTTCAGAAGAAGGAACTTCAAAGAGTCAAGTGCAAAGGTCAGGGAGCACTAATTCTGTATGGGTGGAAGGTGGAGTAGGATAGCAAAAGCAAGTTGTGTATTGGAAGAGACTCTTTTCATGCATGGATCTACTGGTATAAGCTTCCATTAAAAAGTGACTTCTTCCTAGTTGTTTACCAAGACAGAAACATCATTTTTCCCTTTTTGTCCTACAGATCAGTTTTTCCTCCAAAGTTCCTCTTTTCTGGAGAAATAAAGTTCAGGAGAAGAAATACTTAATTGTTAGAATCATTAAAGTTATGCTCACTTGCTAAGGCTACAGCTAGGGTAGGAGAGATAGAAGTCCCATCTTTAGCAATATGTCTGCCAACTTCTCTTTCTCTCTGAAGAAAGCATATAGGAATGAAAGTGAGTGGTGTTATTCTGGGGAAAACCTTGAATCTTCTTTAATTCATGAAAGAATAAATTACTCATAATTAAGAGACTTTATTATCAGTAATACATTACTTATGACATTTTTTATCGGTGTGTCTCAGCTCTGAAGGTTGAGACATTTCTGCTAAGAATGATACCATATTATTCCCATTCACTCTGGTTCATAACCCTCACAGTCTTCTGTGGCTCCTCATTCTTCCATGCCTTGCATAACTAATTGTTTGTTGAATCTAGCCAGTTCTTATTCCTTTGCAATGTGTTTAGTGTCTCTCCATTCATTATCATTTCCATTGCCACATCTTTTTTTTTTTTTTTTTGACAGAGAGAGATCACAAGTAGGCAGAGAGGCAGGCAGACAGAGAGGGGGAAGCGGACTCTCCGCTGAGCAGAAAGCCAGATGCAGGGCTCAATCCCAGGACCCTGGGATCATGACCTGAGCCGAAGGCAGAGGCTTAACCCACTGAGCCACCCAGGTGCCCCACCATTGCCACATCTTAATACTGTTTTTTGTATTAAGAAATACAAATTTCTGTTATTTGTAATCTGGAAAATCATAAAGTCTCCAAGCTATGGCACACTGGGAGCTGAGAATGTGTGTACTGACCCTGAGATCATGACCTGAGCTGAAGGCAGAGGCTTTAACCCACTGAGCCACCCAGGTGCCCTGTATGGTTATTTTCAAAAAAATTTTTTCCCACTTTGGTCATCAGATTCTGTGACCATTTCAGTTCTCTGCTCAAAAGCCACCTGTGGCATTCCACTGCTTATCTAAAAGAGTCCAAGTAGCCTGGTTGAATACCACTATATCTTACAGTGAGATTATTCTTACTCTGTTATGTAAAGGTTATGTTTCAATCTGAGCATTTTATTAAAGGAAAGTAATATTAAAATTGGAATCAGTATTGTAAGTTACTGAACAAAATTCAAGACTGATTTCTGATTAGAAATAAAATGAACAAAAAACCCACAATTTATGGAAGTAGAAATACCATTATACTTAATTAACATATTAAGCATTCCAGTAAAATTTGTAAACATCACATTTGCTGAATTCATTACTACTAAATGAGCGGGAATCTAAGAATTAGCATTTTGACACATTCCTGAGAATCCTGATCAATGCAATAAAATTAAAAATAGGAATAAGTAATTTAAAGAAATGATAGCTTTTACTATTTATAAATATTACAGATATAAGGAAACTTAAAATGATCATGACCTCTGATTAGTTATAAGAATGTTTGAAATCTACCTTAAGAAAATAATAGTAAGAAAAGAGTTATGAAAAAAATTTTTCGAGATTATTTATGTTAACAAAAATTTGGAAAGACCAAAGAATTTAGCGATAGGGAAATGATTTGTGAAGAGGGTACATTTATTTGGACTGGCATTAAACTTAATTTTTATGAGATATTTGTATCAGTCAAAGTCTGTGTGCATAGACACTACTGAAACACTAAGAGAATTTTATACTGAATGTGTGATATTACGGTAGCTGTGTTTAGAAAATATCAAAGAACAAAATGGAATGAAAACAACAGAGCTTGGCAAAGTGATTGTCTCTGGACAGTGGATTCTTAGCTTCTTTTATTCTTCTTACTAATTTGAAATTATAAATTTATTACTGTGAGATTACATTATTTTTATAATTAGAATACATGAAATGAGTGCTAAATAAATATGCCAAATTCAGTTTAGAATTCACTTCCCTCAAGAAACCTTCCTTGATTAATCCCACTGGTATTGATCATTGCTTTATACCATGCCCCCATACTTGTGTATTCAGTTGGTACCATACTAATTTGCATTTTTCAAAAAATTAATTTATGAACATAATTATGGTATTTTCACATGTATATAGTGTAGTCTCCACACTGAATTATAAACTTGAGACTATAAGGAACCTCAAGTGTATGTCCTGCTGTATTTCTAGAATAATTCATGTACTTTTCACAGATTGAATGTTAACTTACTGAACACCTGATGAACCATTAGAAATGTGGTGACATGTGACAAGAGGAATAAACAAATATGAAATACAGTCCGACATGGTATACAATTTTTATTGCCACTAATCCCTAGTTGTTGAATTTCAAAAATATATATGCAAAAATGTTGAGTATTGTACTTTTATAGCTGTATATTACCATTTCAAATCAACCTTATAGTTTATCCAGCAATGCTGTCCATATAAAAATTTTAAGCTCCAAATTTTTTTTTTTTTTTAAGATTTTATTTATTTATTTCACAGAGGGAGAGAGATCACAAGGAGGCAGAGAGGCAGGCAGAGAGAGGGGGAAGCAGGCTCCCTGCTGAGCAGAGAGCCCGATGCGGGCCTCGATCCCAGGACCCTGAGATCATGACCTGAGTCGAAAGCAGATGCTTTAACCCACTGAGCCACCCAGGCGCTCTTAAGCTCCAAATTTTGTCAATAGTATGTTACCATTATGTTCATATATGCCATAGTTCTTCCTGAGTTTCCATTAGAAATCAGCTAAAGTGTTCTGTTATAAAACTAGATAGTAAAGAAGAAATGGGTAACTGCTTCTAGTAGGTAGATGTCACTACCACTGAATTGCCTATTAACACATACACACTGTTTCTTTGTGTCCCAGATGTTCAGGCATATGGGAATGAAAAAAATCAATGAGTTGGAACCTCTTGATTCTGTTACTCTGGTGACAAACAGTCTGCATTGCTCATTGATGATTGTTTTACCCTTCACAAAGTGGCAGCAATTGTTACTTGCAGATGTAGCTACATTTAATTTCTTTTCTCAATTCCCCATACCACTTTACTTGTCATTCTGGATCAGAGGGGAAAAAAAAACATACCACTAATTGCATGGGCTCTCTATACTTATTGATTAGCTAAGGGATATTATTAGTACTTCTTATTGAAACCAGATGAGGAAAAATGATACATTAAATCCAGTCATTTAGCGAAGATCTTTACTCATTTTAGGGGTTTTGATCAAGAATTGTGAATAACTCTGGAGAAAGAATAAGATAATAGACCCCAATGATTAGTTATATTTTTCCAAAAGCAAAGGAAAATGTAGATGTATAAATTGAAATAATATATATTTTTTTAATTTTAAAGATTTAATTATTTATTTGGGACGGAGGATGTGGGGGAGGGAGAGAGAGTCTTAAGCTTGACTCTGTGCTGAGCACATACCCCCATGCTGGGCTTAGTCTCATGACCCGAGCCAAAACCCAAGAGTTGGACACTTAACTGACTGTGCCATCGAGGCACCCTTCGAATAGTATTTTAAGATCAGGGAAAAGTAAATGTGGTTTTGTGAGTCATTTGCAAATTGATGTAAATGTGAACAATGACCTAGAAATCCAGATAGAAAGAAAATAATCTGGATGAATAATGGTTGCTGGGCTAATAAAATAATGTGATTAGCAGCCAGCTCAGTGGGAAGAAGTAGAAAAACAGTGATAACTACATCTAATGTATGGGTGGCAATATGAAGGCTAGTGTTGGAATATAGTTTTAAAAAGAAGAAATTAGTGAAAGCAAAGAATGAAAAGACAAATGAACTTGGCTAATTAATTTTTGTGAAAATTTTCATATATCTAACAGTTGTGCTCAAGGCCAGTCTAAATGTCAGTTGGGTATTAATTCTTTGGCTTTAGGCTATTTTTCCACAGGCAAATTTTTGTTCAAATATGTGATTCAATACAATTACTCTTTTCTTCCAGAAATGTTTATCATAGTCCAAAGGTTGAAAGTTGAGATACCTATCAAAAATAAACATTTGAAAAGAGCTGAAAACCTAGAATGCTTAAATGGATTACATTAATAGAGGCAAATTCAAATAACAAAATGGAAAAGAATGCAAACAATCAGAGAGGAACATTTAATACTTTAGTTTTAATACTTCAATTGTACAGTAGTTCAATAAACATAGCAACTTTTTTTCCCCAATCATGATAAAATCTCTTTCGTTTAGTTGTAATGCCAGGAGAAGGATTGGTATTTTGTAGAAATTGTGATAAAGTGTTTATTGGGTTCTGTTTGCACTTGACATGCATTTTTTCAATACATATATTTTGACAAGATTCATATGTCTAATATAAGGCGTGGCTGCTGACCTTAGAGCAATTGTTACCAACATATACACTGGCAGAAAATAATTATTTTCTGTTGTCTGGGGTGAGCATGGACATGTGGTGTTTATGCAAATTAAGGAATTTGGGGCATTTATATGTTCAGTTCAATTTAGTGAACATTTACGGACAATGTGCTAATCTTGGGGAGGAGTAAAGATAGGGGTGGAGGAGAGAGAGAGAGATTTAAGTTTAGACAGCCATACTGCTAATTCTGTAAGGGTTGACTCAGTACATATAAGAAATCACTGAAATGTAAGGTAGATGTCTATAAATGCTATAGTATATTCAGATCAATTCCTATTTATATAGTTAGTCCTTTGAATAGTCTTTTAAATAGAATTTAAAGATTTATTTATTTATTTGACAGAGAGAGAAATCACAAGTAGGCAGAGAGGCAGGCAGAGAGAGGAGGAAGCAGGCTCCCTGCTGGGCCTCAATCGATCCCAGGACCCTGAGAGCATGACCTGAGCCAAAGGCAGAGGTTTTAACCCACTGAGCCACCCAGGCGCCCTGTCTTTTAAATAGAATTTATGAGACTGACGCGCTACCTACTGCGCTAACGAGGCACCTTTAAATAGAATTTAAAAAAAGGTATTTTCTGGTTGGTATGAGAGACATCATCTAGGACAACTTCTTGGAAAATTGCATTAATTTTGATTGCTATTAGGAAGAGAAAGTTTATTCTAGGAAGTAGAGATAGCTGAAGCAAAACAGAATAATTTTCCTTTTGCACAATATCTGAGAGTCCAACAGTTTTATCAGCAGAAACTACTTTTAATTTCCTCGGATCCTTGCGGTCATTTGGGAGGGTGGTGGAGATAAGTACGGATGCTGATGAAGGCTTTGGTCTTTCCATTTGAAATGGGAAGTATATTAACTCCAGGTCAGTTTTTCCAAGAATAGAATCCTGCTTTTCCTGGCTTCTCTCTGCTCCACGCAGACATCTGTATACTAGACTACCTTCATTACTGAGCCAGTTCCTACCAAAGACTAGAAGCATTTGAGAAGACTGAAGCAAGCTTGAGGCAGTTCTAGAATTAGGCTTGCTGCTTTATGTCCAGTATCAAGGTACACGATGAGTCATAGATTTCCCATGAACAAAATCTAGTGGATTTTCCTATTAGTTATTATTATTTTGTCTTGATTACATATTAACACAGTTCCTCTGCTGGATCTACATTAATGTTCCAAATGTTTTTAATTGATATGCTAATAAAGTGCCTAGTACTTTCTGGTTTTCACGTTCAGTAGCTGGAGTCTGTTTTATTTTTATTTTATTTTTTTAAAGATTTTATTCATTTATTTGACACAGAGAGAGAGAGATTACAAGTAGGCAGAGAGGCAGGCAGAAAGAGAAGGAAGCAGGCTCCCTGCTGAGCAGAGAGCCAGATGTGGGGCTCAATCCCAGGACCCTGAGATCATGACCTGAGCCGAAAGCAGAGGCTTTAACCCACTGAGCCACCCAGGCGCCCCTGGAGTCTGTTTTAAAATAAAATGATCATTCACATGAGCATCCCTTTTTATTTCCATCTATCAAATAAATGTTTCAGTATTAACATAGTTCCATTCAAGCTTGAATTTGTTTTGATATAGGTGACAGAGCTACAACTAAGTGTAATTCACCTTTCCCCAGGCTGGCCCACCAATGTTATCTTCTTTTTCTTACACCATCAACAGTTACCAAGACACCAGCTCTCCTTGAGGCTCAAACTGTTTTAAGTATCATAATTGAGGACTCTGTAAGTTATATCTTCGTTGCCCTTTTCATAATAATTTTCACTATGAAAAAATACATTCTAAACATTATTCTTATTCTAAGAATCTCAGCTGTGTCTTTGTAACAAAAATGAAGTGGAAACTTGCCAAATGCTACGATAGAGAAAGAAGGTAAAATCATTGCTCTGGATTATTCATAAAATCACAAAACTTAGGGACAAACACTAAACAAGGAAGCATTACTCAATGGCTTGAAACTGAGAAATTTTCTTTAGTTTCTCATGTAATTTGAAATGTATTGCAATTCACACTCTCACTGTTATAAACATATGGATGGTTCTCTTTTAGTGGAAAGCACCCAATAGAAATGTTAGACAAATAAGATGAGCTTTTCTCCTCTTCCCATCTCTAAAAGCCATTTTCACACCAACATGTCTACAAATGTGTGTTTTAATAGACCTAATCTCTCTATGATGTCATTTTCCCCCCAGACTACCAGAATATATATTTATTCCTCTAGAATTATTTAGCTCTCAGGTGCTGAGTTACTATTTCCCTGGAGTTGCATTGCCCAAAGTAATGTGGACATTTTTCTCATTTTAACTTTCACCTCATATGGTCCCTTGGTTTGTAACATTTTGCAGCTGTTTTTATTTCTTTTCCTCTCTGTGGAAATTCTTTGCAAAGTCAGGAGAAAAAGTGTTGATGTTTCTTCCTTATTCAAAAATTATGGTGGATGAGAACAAAATCTGATTAGGCAACTCCATTGCATACTGTCCCAACCTTTTACTAAGATGAACATGAGGACACTGAAAAGGTGAGAACTCAGGCCATTGAAAATTTAGAATGTGGGTCAACATCATGCTCAATTTGAGGAAGGGATCAATAATTCAATGAATTTGTGGTGACTGTGAAAAGTAACAATTAGAAACAAAAATGCCGTATCTTTTTATGACAGAGAAAAGATATACTGAAAATAAGCAGAGAAACCCTTTATATTTCCCTTATAATTGTTTCCTGACAAAATATAAGGGCCTATGCCAATAGGAAAACTATATAGATGTATCTCTATTCTTCCTGGTGATGACACAGAGGGGAATTTGCCCTCTTTACCATTCCTGTAACCTCCGTGTTATCATATCAGTAATGTCGAAATTTTTGTAGATACTGGTAAGATAGTACACTGAAATGGGCTGCTAAATCCCTAACCAGGATCCAGATCTAAGATTTCACACAAGTGAAGGGATCATGTTTGCATGGAGAAGTGAATGTGGAAACTGTGAGGAAGACTTTGAGCTCTGCTGTCTAGAAGAAATGGCAGTTAGAGGGTGATGGCCTCTTAGCATTTGTACTATTTTTCACCTAAGAGCTATAAGAACCTAACTGGTCTCTCTGCTTCTAGCTTTGCACTACAGTCTCTACTTGGTGGAGTAGGTGGAGTGATCTTGTTAAAATATAAAGCAGATAATTTCACTCTTCTACTAAAAACACTCTTCTGCTATCAATGGCTTCCCATCCTATCCAGATTAAAATTCAGAGTTCTTGCCAAGCTTACAAGCCCATACAGGATCCTGTCCCTCAACTGCTTCTCTGAAAAAATCTTCAGCCTCCCATTGCTCACTCCTGTCAGTGAGTCCGGTGTCCTTGCTTTTGTTTTGAAACAAGTGAAGCATGATTCCAATTCAGGGTCTTTGTCCTTACTGTTTTCTCTGCATGCCTTGCTGGATGCCTTGGACGTTCCACATGGCTTACTTCCTTACTCCCCTCAAGTTCTTTGCTCATATGCTAATTTTACACAGAAATATTTACTCACTAAAATTACACACACATCCTTGGTTTCTTCTCTTGCTCCTAACATCTTTGCAGCATTTATCACTATTATTTACTACTTCATCTTTTCCCACTAAAATATAATCTCAATATGGACAGAATTCTTTTTTTATTGTGGTAAGAAACACAGCATAAATCTACTCTCTTAAAAATTACTTAAGTGTACCTAACAGTATTGTCAGCTGTACACATGTTATTGTACAGCAGATCTCTAGAACTTATTTATTTTCTTAACTGAAACTCCGTACCCACTGAACAACATTTCTCTCCTGCCAGCCCCGGCATTACATTTTACTTTTGTGGCTAGGAGTTTGACTAACCTCATGTGAGTTGAATCATGTAGCAAATGAAAAGATTTCCTTTTCTAAGTCTGAATAATATTCCATTATATGAATATAACACATTTTCTTTATCCATTCATCTGTTAATGGACATTGGGGTTGTTTCTATCTCTTGGCTATTGTGAATAATGCTGCAATGAGCATGGGAGCGCAATTCTGTTTGGCTGGCATTTTCAGTACTTTGGATAAATACTCAGAAGTGAGCCCGTTGGATCATACCTTAGTTCTACTTTTATTTTTTTTTAGGAACCTCCATACTGTTTTCCATAGCTGCCGTGCCATTTTACATGCCCACCAACAGCGCACAAGGATTGCATTCTCCACATTCTTAACATTTATTTTCTGTTTTTTTGATAATGCCCATCCAAACAGGTGTGATATAAAGTCTCATTGTGGTTTTGATTTGCATTTCCCTGATGATTAGTGATGGTGATCATTTTTTCATACATCTGTGGCTATTTGTATGTCTTTGGAGGAATGATTATTTAAGTTTTTCCTCATGTTTAATTTGGTTATGTATGCATACATGTATGTATGTATGTATATATATGTATTTTAGAAATTGAGTTTGTAGTTCCTATATACTTTGAATATTCACCCCTTGTCATATATGTGGGCTAAAATATTTCATTTTCCTTAGGTTGTGTTTTTACTTGGTTGATTGTTTTTCTTATTGCACAGTAACCTTTTATTTTGATGTGGTCCTTTTGTTTTTATTTTGTTGCCTGTGCATTCATTCATGTTATATCTAAATCTTTGCCATGATCAATGCTATGAAGATTTTTGCTTCTTTTCTCCTAGAAGTTTTATAGTTTCAGGTCCTATGTTTAAGTCTTTATTCTATTTTAAGTTGATTTTTATGAATCATGTAAGGGTCCAGTTTCATTCTTTTGCATTTGGATGTAGTTTCCCAACACTATTTGTTGAAAAAAATATCCTTTGTTCATTGTGTAGTCTTGGCACCCTCGTGAAGATCAGTTGACCATATATGAGTGGGTTTATTTCTGGACTCTATTCAGTTCCATTGGTATTTATATCTATATATCAATATTGATATATCTGTCTTTATGTAGCTTCCATACTTCTTTGATTACTGTAGCTTTGTGATATGTTTTCAAGTCAGGAAGTATAAGCTTTCTTTTTCAGCAATATTTTGGGGTTCTTTGTGGTTCAGTATAAATTTTAGGATAAGTTTTTCTATTTCTTAAAAAATGTCTTTGGAATTTTGACAGGGATTGTATTGAATCTGTGGATCACTTTGGATAATATAGACATTTGAAGAGTAGTAAATCTTTCAATCTATGAATGTGGCACCATTCCATTTATTTGTGTCTAATTTCATTCAGCAATGTTTTATGGTTTTCACTGTACAAGTCTTTCATCTTCTTGGTTAAGTTTATTCCTAAGTATTTTGTTCTTTTTGATACTATTGTAAATGAGATTGTTTTCTTATTTTCTTTTCAGACTGTTTATTGTTAGTGTATAGATGTATAACTGATTTTAGTATTTATGATTTTGTATCCTGTGACTTTGCTAAAAGTGTTTATTTTAGCAGATTTGTGCACGCGCGTGCACGCATGTGTGTGTAATCTTTTCTACGTGTCAGATCATATCATCAGCAGATACAGATACATTTACCTCCTTCTTTCTGATTTGGATATATTTTATTTTTTTCTTGCCTACTTTTTTTTCCCCCTCTTGGCAGGGGCTTCCATCTGTTGTAATGTGTTATCTTTCATTTCTGATTTCATCTAATTGAGTCTGTTCTCTTTTTTTTTCTTAGTCTATCTGGAAGTTTGCTAATTTTGTTGATCTTTTAGGAAAACCCACTTTTTGTTTCTTTTTATTTTCCTGTTTTGTATATAATTTATTTCTTCTCTAATCTTTATTTCTTTTTCTAACTTTGGGTTTAGTTTGTTATTTATTTTTTAGCTAGTTGAGGTATAAATTTAGATTGCTTATTTGAGAAATCTTTCTTTCTAATGTAGGTGTTTATCACTATCAATTTCTCTGTTAGCACTGTTTTTTCTGCATCCCTTAAGTTTTTGTATATTGTTTTATGTTCGTTTTTTCTGACTATATTTTCTAATTTCCCTTTTAGTTTCTTTTCTTTTTTTTTTAAAGATTTTATTTATTTATTTCACAGAGGGAGAGAGATCACAAGGAGGCAGAGAGGCAGGCAGAGACAGAGGGGGAAGCAGGCTCCCTGCTGAGCAGAGAGCCCGATGCAGGCCTCGATCCCAGGATGCTGAGATCATGACCTGAGCCGAAAGCAGAGGCTTTAACCCACTGAGCCACCCAGGTGCCCTCCCTTTTAGTTTCTTCTTTGACCTACTGATTGTTCAAGATTTTGTGCTTTATTTTTCACATATTTGTGCATTTTCTAGTTTTCCTGCTGCTGCTGATTTCTAGTTTCTTTCCATTGTGGTGGGAAAAGTTTGTTGTTGTAATTTTAGTATTCTTGAATTTGTTGAGACTTGTCTTGTAATCTAGCATGTGATCTATCCTAGACAATGTTTCCTGGACATGGGAAAGAATGTGGGTCCTGCAGTTGTTAAGTGGAATGTTGTATATTTATCAATTAGGTGTATTTGGTCTATAGTGTTGTTCAACTCCTCTGTTTTCTTATCGTTCTTTTGCCTAGATGTTCTATATATTCTGAAAGTGGGATATTGAAATCTCTTACCATTACTATGTTACTGTCTATCTCCTTTCAGTTCGTTAAGGTTTGATTCATATATTTGGGTGCTCTGGTGTTGGGTGCATATATATTTATGTATTTTTTACTTTCCTGATTAATTGACTCTTTTATCATTATATAATGTTCTTCCTTGTCTCTTGTGATAGTTCTTGGCTTAAAGTCTCTTTTGTCTGACATAAATATGTCTACCCTGCTCTCTTTTGGTTACCTTTTGCATAGAATATATTTTTCTGTCCTTTTTCTTTGAGTCTATGTGAGTCCTTAAATCTATAATGAGTTCCTTGTAGACAGTGTATAATTGGATCTTGGGTGTTTTTTTTTTTTTCCATTCACCATTCTTTGTCTTTTAATTGGAGTGTTAATTTCATTTACTTTTAAAGTAATTACTGATAAAGACTTACTCTTGCTATTCTGTTAAATGTTTTCTATGTTGTGACTTTTTTTTTGTGGCGACATGCTTTGATTTCTTATTTTCTTTTGTGTATTTTCTGTAGTTTTTTAACCCTTAACATGTAGTTTGCATAAAACATCTTAGTGTTAGAAAAATCTGTTTTAAGTGGATAACTTTAATTGCATATGGAAGTTTTATTCCTTTGCCTCTCCCCTACAGTCTCTACTTGGTGGAGTAGGTGGAGTGATCTTGTTAAAATATAAAGCAGATAATTTCACTCTTCTACTAAAAACACTCTTCTGCTATCAATGGCTTCCCATCCAATCCAGATTAAAATTCTACAAACTTTGTTATTGATGCCACAGATTACAACTTTTTATATTGTGAATCCATTAACAAATTTTTGTAGTAAAATTTTTATTTTGTATTTTTGTCTTTTAATTTTTATAACAGAATGAAAAGTGATTTATGTCACACTGTTGCTTTATTAAAGCATTCTATGTATGTGTATATCTATATATTTTACCTTTACCATGAGCTTTATACTTTCACATAAGATTTTGTGTTGATGTCAGGTGTCCTACTATAATAACTTCAAGTTTTCCCTTTAGCACTTCTTGTAAGGCTATTCTAGTGGTGATGAGCTCTTTCAACTTTTTTTTTTAACTTTTGTTTTTCTTGGAAAGTCTTTATTTCTCCCTTATATTTGAAGGGAAGGTTTTGCTTGATATAGTATTCTTGGCTTTTTTTTCCTTCTTCATCTCTTTGAATTTATTTTTCAGCTTATACTGGACAGCACGCTTTCTGTTGAGAAATCTGCTGTTTTAGAGAGGATAACTCGTATGTGTCAAGTCACTCTTCTTCTGCTGCTTTGAAAATTCTCTCTTTGTTTTTGACTTTTGACAATTAGAATATAATATCTTCACTTGGACTTCTTTGGTTTCTTTCTGATTGGAGTGTGTTAGGCTTCCTGAATATTGATGTTCATTTTCTTCCCCAGATTTAAGTCTTCATCATTATTTCTTCAAATAAATTTTATGTCCCTACTTTCTCCATTTTATGGGAGCACCATTATGTATTTATTGTTCGTTTTGATAATGTCCTCTAATCCTTACTCTTCACTCTTTTGCATTCTCTTTTAGTTTTGCTCCTTTGACTGTATCATTTCAAATGATCTGTATTTGAGTTCACTGATTCTTTCTTCTACTTGATCATATCTGATGTTTACCCCTTCTAGTGCATTTTTCTTCAGTTTCAGAATGTCTCCTTTTTATATTTTGTACTTTTTTTTGATACTTTCATTGTCTTCATGCATCATTTTCCTGAGTTCATTCAGCACCTTTGTGGCTGTTATTTTGAATTATTTGTTAGGTAATTCTTACTGCTAAATTTCCTTAGGGTTGATTTCTGGAAATTTATTTCATCCAATCATTGGGGCATGTTTCTCTGTTTCTTCAAATTCTTTATAATTTTGTTTTGGGATCAAAGCATTTAAAAACTACTGTCACTTCTTCCAGTCTTTTTTTTTTTTTTCTTCTAGTCTTTACAGACTGGCTTTGCACAGGAAAGTCTTCACCAGTTTTGCTAGAGATTCTGGGGGCCTCTCAGACCTTCTCTGTGGATGCAATTTCTCTGGTTTATACATTTTAATTCCAGATTAAGGGATCTGCCAGTTCCTTTTGTCAGGAGCTCATAATCTCTTGCACCCTCTGGTGTCTTTTTGCAGTATTGCAAGTTTTCTGGAGCTGCCCTAAATTTTTCACCTCTTTTGTTCTCAGCGGCCCCCTGGGCTCTTAGGGTACATTGTGCCCTACCAGTACTCCAAATCAGGTGAAACAGAAACCAGTTCTTAGGCAGCCCCACAGAAGTCTTAATGTTGGATGCATGCTCCTCTCTTGGCTTTAGTCCTTGAGAGGATAGGCTGCTGAGGTATATCAGCCTCTGTTTGCTATACTGTGGACCCTTTGGAGCAGTAGCAAGCCAATTAGCTCTTTTGTTTTCAGTGGCTGCCAAGCCTATAGAGTATGCCAGGTCTCTTATCAGTCCTCTGAGATAGACAAGACAGAAACCAGTCTCATGGGTAGCCCCTGGAAAAGGTGGAACATTGGACACATACATACAACACACACACACACACACACACACACACACACACACACGTCTTTTCCATCCCAGGGAGAATCTAGGACTTGGAAGTTTTCTTCTACTCATTCCTTACTGATTCAGGGGAAAAGACTACAGTGAGTGACTGCTCCAGACCGTCACCTTTGTTTTCAGTGGTTCCCTACCTTACACTTTCTTTTTTCAGCCTTAGATGCAGGCAGGACAGAAACCAGTCTCTTGGGTAATCCCTCCAAAAAGTCAGATTGTTGGATGTATGATCCATATTTCTCTTTTTCTCTTTAAAGAGAAGCCAAGAGTTAGGAGCTTCCTTTTGATTGTATTGTGCTGTGTTCAGGGGAATGACTATGACTATTGGGTGTGATAATCTTTCTTACCAGTTTTGACGCACCGTGCTTAGAACTTGCATGGGTTGCTGGAGCATCTTAACTGATTTCTGGATTTATTATTATGTTCAGTTAGCCAACAAATTCATTAGTTTCTGATGTAGTGTTCAAGGATTCATTAGTTGCATATAACACTCAATGCTCATCACAACACCTGCCCTCCTTAATACCCATCACTCAATTACCCCTCCCCCAAACCCCTCCCCTCTGTAACCCTCAGTTTGTTCCCCAGAGTCTCTCATGGTTTGTCTCTGTCTCTTATTTTTTCCCATTTAATTTTCCCTCCTGTTCCCCATGGTCCTCTGCACTATTCCTTATATTCCACATATGAGTGAAACCATATGATAATTGTCTTTCTCTGATTGACTTACTTCATATAATCCCCTCCAGTTCCATCCATGTTGATGCAAATGGTAGGTATTCATCATTTCTGGTAGCTGAGTAATATTCCATTATCTATCTGTATGAACCACATCTTCTTTATCCATTCATCTTTGAAGGACATCTCAGCTCCTTCCATAGTTTGGCTATTTCTGGATTTTTCATAACGGGAATTGGTTTGTGTTGCTTTTGAGTCAGTGTCTCTGTGAGGGAAAAAAATGTCTGTGTTCTTTTGTTGCTCCATCTTGCTGATGTCTGGACAGGAATTTTTAACCTGGCCCTTCTCTACTCATGGCTGGAGAATAGACCCTGATAGGTAGAGATACCCATGAAATAGTTGTTGGGGGGAATTATTATTTGTCACTGATTTCCAAACATTAAAATCTTCATTATGGGAAATAATTTTTTGATCACTAGAGAAATTTGTTGAAGTACCAATTAATTACTCTGAAAAGGGAGGAAATCAAGCATTTACCTTGGTTTTTCTGTTCAAGCTGTATTTTGGGATAACCAATAAATATTAGGGAGAAAATTTTTTAAGAATGATACCAGCTAATAAATGAAGGATAAATGAGACAATTTACCAACTTTATATAACATTTAGTAAAATAATTGTTTAAGCCAAGTTTCACAATGAAAGCCAAAACCATTAGGTTAAAATTCGATGGAAAACTTAATTGTGGTGAAATTTAGCTGACGATTTCCTAACTGAAATAGACCTTTGAGACTTTAGGACCCCTTTGAATTTAAAAGGGATTTTAGTCTAATTTTTTTAGTCTATTTTTTTCTCTTTTACTTTCTTGTAAATAAAGATATATGTAAGTTCAACTATTAACTAATAGGTTTTATGTCCTTTTGGTAAGAGACAGTATATTTTGCTTTTTGTATGAAGATCTTCTCTGCACTTTCAGAAGAAATCTTATTTCAGATAAGCTCTAGGTCCATCTTTCAATTTTCACTTGGAACATCCTTCTTCATCATTTGTTTTATCAGTGTTTGGTTTATTTTTAAACTAAAAAAGATGGAAGTACAACAGTCAATGAGTTAACTCAGGAAGTGAGTTTATCCAGAGACACAAAAATGTCCTGGGTGAATGTTAAGTTACACTTTGTCTTAGAACTCTAATTTATAAATTCTAAAAGAAAGTTTGGGCAACTTTCTTTATTCCTGAATAATTTTACCCAAGTAAGCAAACATTTTTGGAATGCTTTTAGATCATGAATAACTGGAGAAAGCTTTTTAAAAATGTTAGCATTTCTATTTAAATAAAGAGAATCTGCCAAAATTACTACATTCTTTTTTAAAAAAGATTTATTTATTTATTTATTTATTAGAGAGAGAGAGTGAGAAAGAGAGAGAGAGAGAGAGAGCATGAGAGGGGAGAGTTCAGAGGGAGAAGCAGACTCCCTGCCAAGCAGGGAGCCCGATGTGGGACTCCATCCAGGGACTCCAGGATCTTGACCTGAGCCGAAGGCAGCTGCTTAACCAGCTGAGCCATCCAGGCGCCCCATACATTCTCTATATGACAACATTTTACAGTAAAGTTACTTAGTACTCTTCATTTGCAGCATTTAAAAATATCTATATTGGTTAATTATCTTATATGACAACAGAATGGGTAAGGCAATGCAGTATCAAGTAAACATGATAATTCAATATTTATTTTCATATTTTATAGTGATAAGCTTTTAAAAATCTTTTTAACTTTTATCAGACTACTCATTAGAACAGTTAAAACATCTTTACATTTCCATGATGATAAATCTTTTTTTGATGATAAAATGGGCAAAACTCTCTTTCTCATGTGTTGTGATTTAAATAGCTTAAGGTTCTCTCTCTCCCTCTACCCTGTGGTGAATTTTAATTCTTCTTTTGAGCCTCATCTTAGTGACTATTGAACATTCAGTGTCCATCTACCTTTGTGCAATGCAGGGCCCATATTAACCTTCCTGCCATAACAGTTTCTACCTTCTTCAAGAGTCTAGAGCTCTTATGAGAATAAAACACTCACATATTTTTTAAACTAATGAAGAATTTTCAGCTCATTTCTGGTGTAGAGACTAAAAATGTAGGTTAAGTGTAAGGTAAAGATTTCAGTTAGAGGACAGACATTTGAAGATGAATGTTCCAGGATACAACTTCTGTGTTGAAGTTGAATCTGGTTATGGGCCATGTTAATTATGCCTATTTGTTGAGAAGAGACAGAGTAATAGGTCATATCTTCCTGAAAGGAAATCAGACCTAAAATATGGTAATGAAATTTAAGGACCAACCAAGAGATTTTTTGGAAGACATAGACTGATCTATAACAAATATCACTTGAAGTAGTAAAATCACATATTTTACTTATTTAGAAAATATTCAAGGAAGAAGTTTCCTAAATTTATACATATATACTTTTTGTGTAAATCATATACGAGTATCTGATTAATATAGATATATACATTCTTTAAGTTCTAAAATGGAATTACATCACTTAAGAGAGAAGCTTCTAGTTAGTTTCTCTGACATGTATCCCTTCAACCCGCCATTGATTCTGGACAGAAGAACTTCGAGATAGTTCCCAGAGGAGGGAGAAGTGATTTAAATTGAGAAGCCAGGGCGCCTGGGTGGCTCAGTGGGTTAAAGCCTCTGCTTTCCGCCCAGGTCATGATCTCAGGGTCCTGGGATCGAGGCCCGCATCGGGCTCTCTGCTTGGCAGGGAGCCTGCTTCCCTCTCTCTCTCTCTCTCTGCCTGCCTCTCTGCCTCCTTGTGATCTCTCTCCCGCTGTGAAATAAATAAATAAAATCTTTAAAAATAAATAAATAAATAAATAAATAAATAAATTGAGAAGCCAAAACAAAAAGAGTTTAAGATTTGTTTAGAAAAACATACTACATGTCCACATTCCTGAAATTTACCTCGTCAACACTATTATCCTAACAATCTGGAATAGTCTGTCAGGCAGATTTGATTGCAGTGTAATATATTATAAACAAGGATAACTAAAAGAAAAAAAATGTTAGTTTAATCATTAAGTCTTTTTATCAGAAACCTACAATTCTCAATTTTCTTCTCTTTATATTTAAATTCATCTTCATTACTTTCATCTTTCTCTATTCCTTGGTTCCATAGTGCTTAACTGAATTTTTTTGGTTGTTTAAATTTCCAACTTTGCTCTCAAGCACACTGATAGGTATTTTTCCCTGTCCTTCCCATGCATTCTCCTTATGTCAAACCCCGTGACTTTTCTCTTGTGTTCTCCTTGCCAAAATGTCCTTTCTTCTCTATCCTGCCATATAACTATTAGCCATCCTTCAGTGACTGACTGAATTTACTTCTTTCCTCACCTCTTTTCTCTTTGATCATTGTCCTCTCTGAATTCCTTCATAGTACTCGTAACTTTTCTCCTAAAGGCAACACTTAATTATATACTCTTGTAATGTTATTTTTAATATTATTTTTTGCTTTAGTTTTAAATATAAATAGTTGCCAGGGAACAAGCAGACTGTCAGCAGCATTCTTTATTTTGCTAGAAATTATTATGAGTCAAACTTACCATGTGTTACTACTAAAAGTACATCATCTCAAAATAGACTGAAAATTTCCTTCACTGAGCTATAGTTTTTCTTAGCATATTTAACGTACTTTTTACTTACCTAACGTAATATTTTCAGTATCATGAAAATGTCCTTTGGCAAAAATATTTCCATTTTATAGTATATATAGAACTTTGGACCCAGTGACTGGGTAATCTGGGTAATCATTCTCTTGTTTATTCTTATATTCTCACTAGAGACAGTGTCAAATCTGCCTCTTTCCCTACTAGACAGTCATTACCACAACATGAAGGCAAGAAGTAGTTATTTATGAAAACTACAGTGGCTACAGTAGTTACCTGGTATTACTCTTCTTTGTTTTCTATTTAATTGAAATATTATTTTATGAGTGATCTTAATAAGAACACAAATGGTCCAGAAGTAGGTATAATATAAATTGAAATCTCCCTGTTTTCACTAACCTACTTGCCACACCTTTCTCTCTATTAGAAACCTCTGATAAAAATTTAGATTATATCTCCATTATTTCAGTTTCTGAATAGACATAAATGTACCTTTTGAAAATGAATGATTATACTAGTGATTTATAGTTATCAAAATGTTATTAAAAGTATATTAAACATCTTAACATTTTTATTTTTTAAAGATTTATATATTTATTTAATTTTATTTTTCATTTATTTTTAAAAGATTTTATTTATTTATTTGACAGAGAGAGTGTGAGTGAACATAAGCAGGAGGAGTAGCAGAGGGAGAGAGAGAAGCAGGCTCCCCACTAAGTGGGGAGCCTGATGTGGGGCTCAATCCCAGGACCCTCAGATCATGGCCTGATGCTTAACTGACTGAGCCAACCAGGTGCCCCAAGTTTTATGTGTTCATTTTAGAGAGGGTTAGAGCACGTGTGTGCATATATGAGGTGAGGGGAGGGGCAGAGGAAGAGGAGAGAGAATCTGAAGTTTACCCCCAGCTGAATGCCTCAGGCTCAGCAGGGCTCAGTCTCAGGACCCTGAGATCACTATCTAAGCTGAAACCAAGAGTCATACACTTAACCAACTGTGCCACCCAGGCGTCCCTTATCATTATTTTTAAATCACTGTAAAGTTTATTTTTTACCTGCATTTAAACAAAGCATAATTGGTGAAAATTTGGGGGATTTCCTTTTCTTTTTCCATTTTTTTAAACTGTTATGTAATGAACAGCATTTTACATACTGGTTCACATACTTGTTAATTTTTTTTTTTTACTTGCTAATTTTTTAATGAGGTCCTATCTAGGAAGACTAATTGAGAATTATTGACTGTTTCTTAGGACCACTTCTTAAGAGTGCTTTGGGAAATGTAGGTCATATTTGGTTCTGTCAATGATAGAACATGACTGGCATTTACCAAGTAGAGGTTAGAGATTCTGTGTGTTCTGTAGTTGGGCCAGATAGTCCTACTCAAGGAAGAATGATCTGAAGGTCCAATTGTACCACGTTGAGAAACATGGCAGTATGAAATATTGCACTATTTTAAAAAAGATTTTATTTATTTATTTGTCAGAGAGAGAGAGATTACAAGTAGGCAGAGAGGCAGGCAGAGAGAGGAGCCCTGATGTGGGGCTTGATCCCAGGACCCTGAGATCATGACCTGAGCCGAAGGCAGATGCTTTAACCCACTGAGCCACCCAGGCGCCCCAATATTTCACTATTTTAAGAATTTTTTACTATTTTCCAATAAATGTGTATTACTTATAATGTGCAAAACAATATACTACTAATTAAGGGATTTAACCTTCCCTCACACCAGTCAGTAGAAGTTTAATGTAAATCAAGGGCAGGATTCTTTGAAAAGAAAAATACATGAAACAGTAAACAAAGGGAAACAATAGATTTATACATCAAGAAGAATGAGTAGGGATAAGGTGGATGGGTTATGGACATTGGGGAGGGTTTGTGCTTTGGTGAATGCTGTGAAAGATGTAAGCCTGATGATTCACAGACCTGTACCCCTTGGGCAAAGAATAAAAATAAAATTAAAAAAAAATGGTGGAAGAAGAGACACATTCCAGTACAGAGATTCCAAGTAACAGATGTAAACAGTTAGCCCGAAGGATGTCTGGCATAATCTCCACTCAGTAAGTGTGGACTAAGTCACCAAAATGAGGAGAGTGAGGAAGTTTCACAGTAAGAGAAGCTGAGAAGACCTCACAACTAAATGCCACAAAGAACCCTGAACTGGATCTTAGAACAGCAGAGGGACATTAGGTAAAAATTAAGAAAATCTGAATAAACTGTGGTGTTAATTGTTATGGGTTGAACTATATCTTTATCAATCCATGTGATAAAAGTTCTAAAAATCTTGTATTTCAGGATATGACTGTATTGGGAAATGGGGTTGCTGTAGATGTAATCGGCTATGGTGAGACTAGTAAATTTAATCTCATGTTTCATAGTCTTTTTGTTTCATGGGTTTTCCTCTGACACTTTGGTTGGGGTGATGCTGAGATGCACTCAGTATTTTAGAGAACAGAGCCTAGGTATTCAACCTTCATTGTCATAGATAGTTCTCATATTATAGAAAAATATCTAGAAAATTCTCTTGTTTTGTTACTGTCAATCCATGGGGCACTTACCAATTAAACATGATGAAGCCTAAAAAAAAAAAGAATGAGAAATAGGATGACTTAATATTTTTGAAAGAATACAATATGTAAATTTTGGCCAGCATATATGAAGATGTATGTAAGATTAATTTTTTTGGAAAATTTAACTATAAAAATTGAATCTAGAGGAATGAAAAACCAACACAGGAGAAATGGAAATGGTTGTAAATTGATATCACCCCTGTGAAGGTAGAGGCAAAATGAGAGAGAAAACTCAGAAATGTTGTTTCGTGGTATATTTGTAATGCTCACTCCTCCAAGTCTAGTGAATGCCTCCTGTCATTCCTGGCAGAAAATTATCCTCTGTAAAGGTAAAATAGGGAATCTCAAGATGGGAGATATCAACTATGTTGGTTATACATAAAATAGGGGCTAAAACAAACATTAACTACTGAAAACTAAGATCTCTTATCTTTATTCCTTTCTTAGTCTATGTCCTCATAGAAAGAGACTGGCAGAATCTCCTTTGAAGAACATGATTAGCCCAAAAGAACAGGCTAAAGGGTATGTTATGAAGGGTGTTCCCAAGGAAATTTTCCATGTAGTTTGTTACATAGTGAAGCCACAGTTGAAAATTACTACTCATGAACCTAGAGATTACTATCAACATTTATTACATGAACAACATTTATTACATGAACATAAACAGATAACTAACAACTGTGATAATCTGGGGATAACTAATAAGATGAAATACAGAGAGAAAAATAAATAAAACAATTAAAAGTAAAAAGAGTGTATACATGGAATAAAGAAAATGACCATTAATGTTCTCAGAGATAAGATAATACAGCCATACCAACCTTACAAGAAATGTTTAAATGGAAAAGAAAACATCATCACTAGAAGTAAGAGATGTGTTAATGAAAAAATTTCACTGATAAAAGCAAACATACAGTAAAGGTAGTAATCATCTATAAATTTGGAATGAAGGTTAAAAGACAAAAGTAGTAAAATTAAAAATATCAGGCGCCTGGGTGGCTCAGTGGGTTAAAGCCTCTGCCTTCGGCTCAGGTCATGATCTCAGGGTCCTGGGATCGAGGCCCGTGTCGGGCTCCCTACTCGTTGCTTCCCCCTCTCTCTCTGCCTGCCTCTCTGCCTACTTGTAATCTCTCTCTCTGTCAAATAAATAAATAAAATCTTTAAAAAAAATTAAATATATCTACAGTAATTAGTTAAGGGATACACAAAATAAAAAGATGTTAAATATAACATCAAATAATGAGGCATGGAAAGGAGTAGTAAAAATGTAGTAGTACTTTTAGAATGTATTTGAACTTAAGTGACCTTCAACTTAAAATAGTTTTCTGTATACATAAGGTGTTATATATGAACCTCATGGTAACCACAAATCAAAGACCTATAATAGATATACAAAAATAAAGAGAAAAGAATACAGGCATAACACTAAAACAGGTTATCAAATCACAAGGGAAGAGGCTAAGAGAAGAAGAAAGGAACAGAGAAGAACTATAGAAACAACCAGAGAACAACAAAATGGTAATAAATATATGTCTATTAATAATTACTTTAAATGTAAGTGCACTGAATGCTTCAATAAAAAGGTTTAGGGTGAGGGGAAGCTTGGTGGCTCAGTAGGTTAAGTGTCTGCCTTCAGCTCAGGTCATGATCCCAGGGTCCTGGGATTGAACCCCATGTTGGCCTTCCTGCTTAGTGGGGAACCTGCCTTTCACTCTCCTCCCCACCTGTGCGCTCTCTGTCACTGTCTCTCTCTCAAATAAGTAAAATCTTAAGAAAAAAAAAAAAGAAAAAAAGGCTTAGGGTGGCTGAATGGATATGCTGCCTTTACTTGGATCAGACCTAAAGACAGATATATAGATAGATACAGATATAGATATAAAGACACATATATAGACTGAAAGTGAAGGGACGAGAAAATATTACATACAAGTGAACATGAAAGAAAAAAAACTGGGATAACAATTCTTATATCAGATAAAATAGACTTTAAAACAAAGATTGTAATGAGACAGAGAAGGACAGTACATAATGACAAATGAATCAATCCAGCAAGAGTATCTAACAGTTGTAAATATCTATGTACCCAGAATAGGAACACTTAAATAAACTAAGCAAATACTTATGGACATACAAGGAGATATTGATAGTAATCTAATAATATATACATGTTATTATAATAGTACTAATATATAGTAGTAGTAAAGAACTTTAACACCCCATTTACATCAATGGATATATCATTCAGATACAAAATAAATACAGAATAGACTAAACAGATATACACAGAACATTTTATCCAAAAACAGCAAAATGCACTTTACTTTCAGGTATACAGTGAACATTCTCCAAGATGGATCATATGTTAGGGTACAAAACAAGTCTCAATAAATTTAACATGACTGAAATCATTGCAAGTATCTTTTCCAGCTACAATAGTATGAAACTAGAAATCAATTACAAGAAAAACACATGTTGGCTAAACAACTTGTTACTAAACAATCAATGGGTCAATAAAGAAATCAAAGTAGAAATAAAAAAAATACCTTCAGACAAATGAGAATGGAAACACAGCACTCCAAAATCTTTGGGATGTAGCAAAATGAGTTCTAAGAGGAAAATTTTTAGTGACATAGGTCTACCTTAATAAACAAGGACAGTTTCAAATAAGCAATCTAACCTTAAACCTAAAGGAAGTATAAAAAGATCAAAGAAAACTCAAAGTTAGTAGAAGCAAGAAAATAATGAAAAACAGTAGAAATAGATGAAATAGGAGCCCCCCCCCAAAAAATAGGAAAGATCAATGAAATTGAGAACTGGTTCTTTGAAAAGGTAAATAAAATTAATAAACTCTAGCTAGACTTTAAAAAAAGAGGACTTAAATAAAATAAGAAATGAAAGAGAAGTTATAATTGATACCAAAGAAACAAAGTATTATGAGAGAACTACAAAAAATTTCACACCAAGAATTTGGACAACCTAGAAAGAATGAATAAATTCCCAAAAATATACAGTCTGTTAAGACCAAATCAGAAAGAAACAAAAACTCTGAACAGACTGACTACTAATAACAAAGTGAACCAGTAATCAAAAAACTCCCAACAAACAGAAGTCCAGGACCAGATAGCTTCACAGGGGATTCTATCAAACATGTAAAGAAGAGTTAATACTTATCCTTTTTCAAACTATTCAAAATAATTGAAGAGGACAGAAAGTTTTCAAATTCATTCTACAAATGCAGTATTACCTGATACTGATCCTGATAATCAGACAAGGACATTACAAACAAAACTGCAGACCTTTTCAAATAGACACAGAAATCCTTGACAAACTATTAGCCAAATCCATCAGTAAATTTAAAGGCTCATTCACCATGATCAAGTGGGATTTATTCTAAGGATGCAAGTTAATCAATGTGATTTACCACATTAACAAAAAGGATTAAAATCACATCATCTTAATAGATACAGATAAAGCATTTGACAAAATTCAACATCCATTCATGATAAAAAGTCTCAACAAAGTGGGTATAGAGGGAACATACCTCAACATAATAAAAGGCCATATGTGACAATCCCAGACCTTCCTCAAAGATCAAAAACAAGACAAGGATGCCACTCTTACCAGTTCCATTCAGCAGAGTACTGGAAGTCCTAGCTGCAGCTATCAGACAAGAAAAATAAATAACAGGCTATTACATGTATTGTAATAATTAATATTGTTAAAATGTCCATACTGTCCAAAGCAATCTACAGAGTCAATGCCTTCATTCTCAGAACACCAATAGCATTTTTCACAGGAGAAGAACAAATAACCCCCCCTTTTTTTAAAAAAGATTTTTATTTATTTATTTATTTGACAGAGAGAGAGAGAGAGAGAGAGAGAGAGAGAGAGAGAGATCACAAGTAGGCAGAGAGAGAGGAGGAAGCAGGCTTTCTGCTGAGCGGAGAGCCGGATGCGGGCCTTGATCCCAGGACCCTGAGATAAATGACCTGAGCTGAAGGCAGAGGCTTAACCCACTGAGACACCCAGGCGCCCAAGAACAAATAATCCTAAAGTTTGTATGGAACTACAGAAGACCCTGAATAGTCAAAGCAATCTTGAGAAAGAAGAATGAAGAGGGAGGTATCACACTCACAGATTTCATACTTAACTACAAAGTTACAATAATCAAATCAGTGTGGTACTGGCATAGGTCCATGAACAGAACTGAGAGCTCAGAATTAACTCCACACTTCTGTGGTCCATTTATGACAAAGGAGCAAGATATACAAAGGGCAAAAGACTTTTTACACCCCACACAAAAATAAACTCAAAGTGGGTTAAAGACCTAAAAGAACTGAAATCATAAAACTAAAAGAAAACTTAGGCAACTTAGATATTGGTCTTAGCAGTAATTTTTTTTTTATTTGTTCTCTTAGGGAAGAACAGCAAAAGCAAAAGTAAACAATTGAGACTACTTTAAAAAAACTTTGGCACAGTGAAGAAAACCATCAACAAAACGAAAATGCCACCTACTGAATGGCAGGAAACATTTGCAAATGATATTTGCATTAATAGGAAAATTACATAAAGAACTCATACAACTGAACTCCAGAAAACAAAATTTTGAATAAAAAATGGGTGGAGAACCTGAATAGACATTTTTCTTTTTTTTTAATTTTTAAATTTTTTTCAGTGATCCAAGATTCATTGTTTATGCACCACACCAAGTGCTCCGTTCAACACATGCCTTCCTTAATACCCAGCACCAGGCTCACCCATTCTCCCTCCCCACTCCCCTCCATAAGCCTCAGTTTGTTTCTCAGAGTCCACAGTCTCTCATGGTTCCTCTGTCCTTCCGATTTACCCCAATTCACTTTTCCTTTCCTTCTCCTAGAATCCTTATGTTTCACAAGTAAGTGAAACCATATGATAATTAACTTTCTCTGCTTGACTTATTTTACTCAGCATAATCTCCTCCAGACCCATCCATGTTGATAAAAAAGTTGGGTAGTCATCCTTTCTGATGGCTGAGTAATATTCCATTGTATGTATGGACCACATATTCTTTATCCATTGAATGGACATTTTTCGAAAGAAGGCCTACAGATGGCCAACAGACACATGAAAAAATGCTCAACATCACTAACCATTCAGGAAATGAATATGAAGACCACAATGAGTACCACTTCAAACCTGTCAGAATGGCAAGTATCAAAAAGAGAAGAAATAGCATGTTAGTGAAGATGTGGAAAAAGGGAACCCTCATGCACTGTTGGTGGGAATATAAATTGGTAAATCCACTATGGAAAATAGCAGGGAGGTTCCTCAAAATTAAAAATAGAAATACCATATAATTCAGTAATTGCACTTTTTTTTTCTGGGCATTTACCTGAAGTAATGAGTACACTAATTTGAGAAATATATTCAATCTTAAGTTTATTACAGCATTATTTGCAATAGCCAGTATGAAGAATCAATGTTAGTATCCATCAATAGATAAATGGATAAAGATGACATCACACACACACACACACACACACACACACACGAATATTATTCAGCTTTAAAAGAATGAAATCTTGCCATTTTCAACAACATGGGTGGACCTACAGAGTATTATGCTAAGTGAAATAAGTTAGAAACAAAACAAATGAACAGAATAAAACAAACAGGATTTTAAGTCCAGGGAGCAAATTGGTGGTTGCTGATGAGGAGACGGTGTAGAGAGATATGGGTGAGATTGGTGAAGGAGATTAGAGTTTTAAACTTTATGAAGTAAGTAATTCATGCAGATATAAAGTACAGCACAGGGAATATAGATAATAATATTGTAATAACTTTGTATAGTGACAGATGTTAACTACACTTATCATAGTGAGCATTTTATAATGTATATAATTGTTGAATCAGTGTGTTATACACCTGAAACTACTATAATAGTATATGTGATCTATACTTCAATTGAAATAAAAGATAACACACTCATTCAATAAGAAAAAGACATAAAATGAACTAACAAAAATTTAATAGAATTCTTAATTAAAAATTTTATTGCAAAATGTATAACTTACCAGTTGATTTTGAAGATAAAGTCAACTGCATTTCCTGGAAAAGTGAGTGAGAATAAGATAGTTTTAATTTGGGAAAGAAAAGTTTAATGAAATAATGTATCAGTCCAATGGGGCTAGCAGCTAAAATATAGAGTGAAAAAAATCTATAATTAATGGCAGAATACAGTAGAGTGTGAGATACATAAATAATTTTTAAAAAGGGGTGAGAATAAAAGTTCATGAGCTTTCAAATTGAAAATATTCACCAGGGTTCAACCTAGTAGATGAAAATAGACCCATGCTAACACCAGGAAAAGTAATGAAGAAAACAGCACACTGAGATAAAACGAGTATAATTCTAGCTTTCTGAGAGGGAAAACACAATTAAGTCATCAGAAGATGAAAAATCTAAATCTTATAAATTGTAAGAGAAAATTATTTCTAATGTAGAATAATATGCCTGGTGAAACTCTCAGTCACAAAAGAGGAATTAATAAAAAGCATTTTAAAAAAGCATTTTAACATGCAAGGTTTTAGTATCTCAAAGTTACTGAAGGGGGTGCCTGGATGGCTCAGTCATTGGGCCCAGGTCATGATCCCTAGGTCCTGGAATCGAGCCTTGCATTGGGCTCCCTGCTCAGCGGAGAGTTTGCTTCTCCCACTCCCCCTCCTGTATTCCCTCTCTTGCTGTGTCTCTCTCTGTCAAATAAATAAATAAAATCTTAAAAGAAGTACAGTTACTGAAGAATGTTTCACTAAAGTGGATAGTAAATGAAGAAAGAGGAGGGCGGGGTGCCTGGGTGCCTCAGGGGGTTAAAGCTTCTGCCTTCAGCTCAGGTCATGATTTCAGGGTCCTGGGATTGAGGCCTGCATCGGGCTCTCTGCTCAGCAGGGAGCCTGCTTCCTCCTCTCTTTGCCTGCCTCTCAGCCTACTTGTAATATCTCTCTCTATCTATCAAATAAATAAATAAAATCTTAAATAAAAAAGAAAGAGAAGGGCATAAGGCATAGCAATCTGTACGTATATAAGGAAGAGAGCATATGTAATCCAGAACTGAAGAAAAAATTCTTCAAAATTAAAAAACTGATAAAATACCTATGCTTCTGAATGCATTGATAGACTCATTAGATAATTGGAGTAGAGTTTGGAGCTAATTTTTTGAAATATATCTGTATGCATACATATATGTGTGTGTGTGTGTGTGTGTGTGTGTGTGTGTGTGTGTGTGTATTCCCCCCCCCATCTGTTTAGCTTGATTGCTTTCCATTACTTTGTCCTCCAGGTTGCTGATCCATTCTTCATTTTCCTTTAGTCTACTATTCATTCCCTCTAGTGTATTGTTAATTTCATTTATTGATTTCTTCATCTCTGATTGATTTCTTCATCATCATTCTTTTTTATATTTTCTGTCTATTAAGAGTCTTACTGAGATCCTCTACTTTTTTGTCAAGTCCTGTGAGTATCTTTATGACCATTACTTTATATTGTCTATGTGGCATATTATCTGTTTCGCTTAGGTCTCTCGCTGTAATTTTGTCCTGTTTTTTCCTTTGGGACATATTCCTCTGTCTCTTCATTTTGTCTAACTCTTTGAGTCTGTTATTATGTTTTAGGAAAGTCAGCTACATCTTCTGTTCATCAAAGTAGTGGCCTTATGAAGAAGAGGTTCTGTAGTGCCCTGCAGTGTAGTGCCTCCTGTTTATCAGAACTTGGTGCTTCAGGGGGTCTCTTATGTACGTGTGTGCACCTGCTTTTGTGGATGAGCTGCCTTTGCCTTCTTTCCAGTCATCTGCAATGGTTCTTTGCTTGGTTTGGGCAGTGTTTGGTCCCTATGTTCTTAGGGAGCCAGTCTGGGGCTGCTGTGGGCTTAAGCTGAGTCAGGCTAGGCATTTGCCAGAGATATAGTTGCACCAAACTGTAGAGTGCTGTTGTCCCTGTGTTGTCCCTTGAGAATCTTTTATTTATCAGGTTTCTGCTGTCAGCCCACTGCTGGGGCTATAGTTCTAATTGTTGTGTGTGGTTATCTTCCTGTGAAAGGAGTCACTTTGGAGTGAAGCTGGTCCCTGTCAGGGTTGTTGGCTCACTGCCAGGCATGTGGCACCATTTTGGGTGGTCTCTGGCCAAGAGCTAACGTCTCTAAAATACAGATATTACAGTTTTGATTTACATCATTCATGTACTTAAAAAATAGGTTTCCCAGGTTAAAAAGAAGGGGAAAAAAAGAAAAAAATGAAAAGGTTTCATGAAAATGATTGTGCTGTCTTAAGCAAATGGGATTATCAGTCTGGGTGAATTATAGTTACTTTCTCAGGTTTTATACTGGACATATATTTTTGAATATATATTGGAAGAGGAGTATTTATTGGAATATATATATGTGTGTGTATGTATATATATACATATATATATATGAATATATTGGAATATATTGGACGGGTCTGGAGGAGATTACGCTGAGTGAAATAAGTCAATGGTATTCATCCTTTCTTATGGTGGCGTAATATTCCATTGTATATATGGACCACATCTTCTTTATCCATTTGTCTGTTGAAGGGCATCTCGACTCTTTCCACAGTTTCTTTGCTAGGAAGCAAGAATAATTTAAAATTTCCTTTTTTAAATCATTTCATCATGGAAAGTTATGGGATGAGCCCTGCATCATCTGAGGTCCAGGCTTAGCAAGGAGTTTGCTTGAAGATTGTATGCCTCTGCCCCTCTCCCTCCATGTGTGCGCACAAAAAAAATTCTCTTCCTCTCGCTCTAAAATAAATAAATCTTAAAAATAATTTTTGGCTAATTTTTGTCAGATAGGTTTAGATTGTCAGTGTTGACCCAAGAAATGAGGGGGACAAAGAAGTAGGGCAAGCCTCAATTTTGCCTTTTTCTTGTTCCTGTTGCATAACTAAGATTATGTTAAATATGTAATATATTTTCAGAAGTCCTCTTAAATTACTTGATCATTGTATCAAGTTTAGTTAAAACTGTTTAACTGGGTACACATCAATTGTAATAGATTATAATGTGCTGAAAACTAACAAATAAAAGAAGGCAACA
This sequence comes from Ailurus styani, assembly GCA_002007465.1. NCBI lineage: Eukaryota > Metazoa > Chordata > Mammalia > Carnivora > Ailuridae > Ailurus > Ailurus styani. The sequence goes on along the minus strand of LNAC01001524.1, from coordinate 93,473 downwards.
TTGCCCTCCTCTTTGCAAGGTTGGAACTCCCATTGTCCTCAGGACTGGCTAGTTGCTATTGATAAAATACAACCTCTTGCTGTAACAACTAATTGGGGGCATTGTTGTATATATATATGGTAATATTAGGAAAGCTTATTCTACTTTCCAATTTTTAGGTTAAAAAAAGTAAATAAAATTCTTAAAAATTTTTTCAACACCCCATTAGATAATCTTGTCTATCCCTGAAGTATATACAACCCATTGTAGAAGCCACTGTTCTAGCTAGTAAACATCAGAATTAAGATACCCACACAGATGTGCCTGGCTCCAAATTCTTCCCTTAAACCCTATGATGTGAGCTGTTTGAGTGATCACTCACTGATATTTGCTCCAAGAAGCTTTTTATAAAATTGAAACCATTAAAATATGTAAAAATTTTTTCAGTCCATTGCAAGAAGAGAACACAAGGTAAAATTTAGGTACAATAGAAAACATGATAAAATCCAAGCGAATATTACGGAGGATGACGGTTATAAATGGTTTTATTTCCTTACCAGGAGGCAAAGAATATTAGAATGAGTTAGTAAAAAGCAGTTCATACCCTATGATGATTACAAAAATAATCTTAAAACCTAGTGAAACAGGACAAGTATTTGTGAGGGGGGAAGGGGTTAAATATGAGCAAAGATATACCTACCCAATGGAAAGAAAATCAAATCCAGATGAGCCATATTAATTTCAGAGTAGAATTCAAGACTAAAATCTTTACTGGCTGAAAGTGCACACATTTACCCATATTACATCTTTCTTGTAGATGTGTTAATAAAAGAATCCTCTAAATAACAAAATAATTATATAGAGAGCAAAATTCAAACTGTACAGTATTCATCCTTTATTATAAAATACTCCCAAACTGGAAGTTAGTATCCAAAATTTAGGTGAGAAATCCGAAAACCATCTCCAGATTAAGAACTAAAATAATCCTGCCAAATATCAATAAATACAGAGTTAAAAATTTAAAAATTATGGATAATCTAGAGAATCACAAAAGTGAGAGCACTGAATAAGACTATTGATGAAGTGAGATCTAAAAAGGAAAGTTAAAAAAAGAGTAGAGGAAATTTAGGAAATTTCTTATACTTCCCATCAGAATTTGGGGTAGATCATGGGGAAATCATGAGATCATGAGATCATAGCTCTGCTCAGAATTTTGTACATAGCATTAAACACTTGCCATGAATAAAAAAGAAAATCAAAATAAAATAATTCATGGTAAGAAGCTGAAATGAATCTCTATGGAAAGTAAAATAAAAAAGTATTATTCATTAAAAATATTGATTTAAAACTGAAAAAATAAAAATGAAGTATTGATAAATCTAATCACAGAATTTTTTTATAACAGGTGACACAAAATCTGATTTTTATCCTCATCCTAACACCCAAACAAGTACCAATAGAACCAAAGAAAAAATCTCCCAAAAACCTAAACTTAAAGCATTAAGAATTAGAATTGTAAATGAATATTCATAATATAATTAGAGGCAATCAAAGAAATATATTCTAAGGAAATTATTGGGGATATATTAAAAATGTATGCTGAAGTTCTTATTGTACCAATATTCATAAATCTAAAAAATTAAAAACAATTACTGGCTTATGATTGTGTTGAATACAGTATGTTCATATCTTGGAATATACTGTGGTCATTTTTTAACATTTATAGGACAGTCTTAGTAAATTAGAAAAATTTTTTGATGTGTCAAAAATTGTGAATTCTAAATTATATACAAAGTATAATTTCAACTATTTTCTGAAAAATGTGTAGAACATGACTAGATGTAAATGTAGCAGCTATCAGTAGTAGAATTCTATTTTATAATAATGAAATAATGAAGCAAATCCTTTGACTTACTATTTATCTTATACATTTTCTCATTACTAATAGTTCAATATTTCTGTCTTAAGTCAATGACTTTCTACTAGGCATTGTGACTTTGTCATTATTGCATTCACTGGGCTATAGGTAGTGTATCTTTATGTTTCAGCTTGTGACTGTTGTCCTGGCATAATTATTAATATTGCCCTTTTCACTTTCAGAGTGCCTTAGTGTGGACAATAAATTATATGTTTAGCCAAGATATGGGAAACTGAATTCTCATCCTGCTTTTTCATTGAAAGTCTATAAAATTCTGGATAAGTCATCTATCCATGGAATACTTTCTTCCCTGCTTTAAAATAAAAATAGCATCTCTGCTGGTTGACTTCATAGGAATGCTGCGAGGATTAATGTTGGAAAATACTTTTAGCTCCTCAGAGAAAAGTACTATGATATTGTCACTGTTATATTTCTCTACTCGCTTGCCATATGGGAAGTCATGGGAAATCAAGATTTTGCAAGTATCAGCAACGAAACCAGATCAATCATGCGTGTTCTGGCAACACATTTTATATAAATGCCCCAGAGTACAAAATCTAGTGAGCCTAAAATTCCCCGAAACATATAAATTACTAGAGAGAATATAGACAAATTTTGACTCTAAATTGGCTATTCAGTTAGGAGTTTTGAGTAAATATATTGAACTTCCCTTTCAGGGTGAAAATATTGTGCTCTATCCAGTATTAACCATAAGGAGCATTTGGAAGCTGAACAAAGACTGTTCATTAAGCTTGAAAGAGACAGATCTGAGCCAGCCAGCACTTGTAGTCTGGCATCAGGCCTCTAAACCAAACATATTATTTTAGAGGTTAGTTAGGTTCTCTAGTAACTCAGTGGAAAGGCTGCATCTTCACAAAATATTTCCAGTACCTGATAAATTGGGTACCTTAATCTAGTACTAAAGATCTTTTTTGAAATTCTTACAAATCAAAATCAAAATAAATCAGTCCAGTTCCCACGCAACAAAGAAGATGATGAAAGGGAAGAATGAAGCAGATTAAAGTTCTAGCAGTGATGCCCCAAATATAATAGAACCTTCATTTGATTAACGCTCAGAGGAAGCACCTGGAAGAAGTGCAGCCAGATCTTGCTCTTGGTCCCTTTGTTTCCCCTAAAACCCACATCCTTGTTTTAACTGTAGAACCCTGTCCGATACTTTGAAGTTAAGACATAATGCTTTTTTTTTATGACATTGCAAGTGCCTTACATATCACCAAGTTGTTTCTCTTTTTACAAAAGAAGCTATTCTCCTATCTAAAATTCATGTCTTGACCTTACGTGTCTGTCTTCTAGAACAAATAATCTTTCTCCCACTGTCCATCAAGTTGGTCTCTCTCTTTGCTGTATACTGGAAGCGAGGAAAGCATATCCGTATCATTTGCCTATTTGTCAGAATAAAAAAGTTGTTCTTTGAGAACATTGAGTAGTTAGATATGCAAAGATGAATTATTTAGTATTTTTTTATTTATTTTTTAGATTTTTATTTATTTATTTGAGCGAGAGAGAGGCAGAGCAGGAGCAGTGGGGAGAGGCAGAGGCAGAGGGAAAGGGAGAGGGAGAAGCTGACTTCCTGCAGAGCTGGGAGCCTGCAGTAGGGGTAGATAAGGCAGATGTTTAACCATCTGAGCCACCCAGGTACCGTGTTATTTAGTATTTACAAGGAGTAAAAGAAAATGTTAAACACTGTCATTTCTTAAAAATTCATTTTCTTTTATTTAAATACAAATGAAATGGCAATTTTTACTTCAACAAGAAATAAAAAGATTTAGTTATGAATCCTGAAGAATATTTACATCTTAGAACTGTATTCACATTTCTGATTGTGTGGCAGTTCATTGAGTTAAATTTTTCTAGATATTAGTATTTCCAAATAAGAATTACATAAATATGTCTAGAAATTTAAAAAAAATACAGTAATGAGAAGATGATCTAAACGTGAAAAGCAATTGCTTAGTGGTATTATTTTTAATGACATTTGAATTACATTTTAGAAATTCTTGCCTTTACTATCTTCTTCTTGGTGTCTTTGTATATACTTAAAAAAATTCAGTAAAAGGTAGTTTTAGGGATTGTCTAGGGAAGAGTTTGCATGCTCTTTCACTACACATTTGGATAATTAGGGATATTAAATTTTGAGTTTATGGGAAGATTATTTCCTCCTCACACAGATTGAGCATTGTGGCTGTTGCTGCTTCAAATGCATATTGGTTTAATTTATTAGTAAGTACTATTTGGGATTTTGTGGAAATACATGTTTATTATGCACTTTCCCTGATAAGAGACAATTTTGGTTCCTGATTGTTATCTCTGTGGGGATATTCTCAGATGCAAACAAAGCCTTGAAAGAGAGAATGTGGTCTGACCCTTATTTCATTTTTTTTTTGATAATAATTTTGCCTCTATTTCTCAGTCCCAGTTGGCATCACTTATGGAACTATAGCAGTGAGACCTCTTATAGCAGTGATCTTGTGACTTCTGCATAGGACAGCTAGAGACTGCATTGAGTTTATCTTTTTGTGTGGGAAGCCGGGAAGAGATTACTGTTGCTCACTACCCAAGCTCTCATTTTGGTTACAGGACTTTTGCACAAGTTAAATGGAACAACTTCATTGGAGGTCTTAACTCTAGCTGAGTGGATAGTAGCTGAGTTGATGGTTATAGATTTATGCTAGAATCTAATCACTAGTTTTCTCATAATAAACATTTTGGGTATGAATATATAGTGTAAGATACTGTGCTAGACTATGGTATTAAAAAATGTATAAGTTAGGACCTGAACTCTCAAGGAACTAATTTTGTTTGTGCATATTGTGTGTGTTTTGAGGGAGGGGTTAGATAAGGGAGGACGAAGGAGGAGAGCAAGATTTGGGGAGAACACACATGTACCTAATTCGTGGTGAGTTCATTGAAGAGTCTGCACCTATGAAATGCCAACACACTCTTCTGAATCAGTCAGAATTGAATTTGAATCATTTTAGGTGGGAATGGATTATGTTAGATTTTTTTTTCCTTCAGACTTGGGAACAGTGTCCCAACAATATTTGTCTATTGGTCATGCCACATGAACTCGCGAAGCACTTCTGTTTAGTCATCTAAAAATAGATGAGATATTGTGTTTTATGTGCCTCTTTTGTAAACTTATTGTCATGATTAGAAAAGAAATATGGATACACAGTAGTACATAATATACAGTAGGTACTAAGTAAGTTACTGCAACTATTCTTTTTGTTATTTTCATCATAATTTATTCGTAAATTTCATCTAAGTGATTTTTGCAGTAATGTTACTTTTGAATACTACATGTTTATTCTTATTTTAAAAATTTGAACAGTATCAAAAATAAGAAACAAGGAGAAACAATTACGCAGAATTGCCAGAAATAACTTGCTTTGAGTTGGCAAAATTCATTTTGGGTGATTTGTTTCTTCTTTGTACTTTTTGGTATTATTCAAATTTAAAAATAATAAGTATGTACTGTTATTGTAAAAGCTACAAAAAAGTTACATATGTTAAAGTCTGAATAGATTGGTAGATAAGTGTATATATGGAAGATGGGTATATAGAGAGCACAGAATACATAAGGAAAATAATTTTGTAATAAGAATCTGCTATTTCAAGTAAAAGTACTACATTTATTTATGTCTTTCTTTCCTAAAAGATCACACTTTTATTAAGAAAAACATATGAAAAACAGAAGGTTTATAATTTCCTTGTAACATTTTAATTATATATATATATACATCTATATCTGTATCTATATCTATCTGTGTTATTCATACATATGTATGTATAGTATATGTAAGGCCAAACATAAAGGTGCATGAAATTTATACAGCTTAAGGAATTATCACAAAAAATACTTAAGTTAATACTTAAGTGTGGTTAACTACCACACAGGTGAAGAAATATTTTCTGCAAAATAGATCACCACCTCTTTCTTTGTCTTTAAATATACCCACTATTTGGAATATACTTTTCTTATAAAATTTATACATCCACTCTGTGGTAGGCTGATAATGGTCCCGAAAGATATGTCCACATGTTAATCCCTGTAAATTTTACCTTACTTCAAAAAAAAGTGTTTGCAGGTGTAATTAAGTTAAGGATTTTGAAATGAGGAGATTATCCTGGATTTATCTGGCTGGGCCCTACATATCATCACAAATGTCTTTATAAAAGAGAAGGCAGAAGGCATTATGACAATGGAAATAGAGAGATTTGAAGATGTGATGCTGCAGTCTGAAAAAATGGAGAAAGGGGCCATGAACCAAAGTATACATCTTCAGAGTCTGGAAGAGCCAATGAACAGGTTATCTTTGAGAATCTTCAGATGGAGTACAGCTCTGTGAAACTGGACTAGGGAAACTGATATTGGAATTCTGGCTGCTTGAATTGTGAGGGAATAAATTTCTGTTGTTCTTAGTCACTAAAATTTTTGTTATTTTTTTGAATAGCCAGGGGAAACTAATACATATTCTTTTTGCTTGTTTAACATCATGCATGTGAGATTGTTCAGTGTTGGTACATATAGTTCTGATTTTTTCCTTTCATTGCTGTGCAGTGTTCAATATATATATATATATTTATATTCATTCTACTTTTTTTTTCTTTTTACACGTAATGCTGCTATGAATATTCTTGCACACGTCATATAGTATAAATGTGTAAACGGTTAGCTTCACCCATTTATTTTTCTCTCCAGGAGTGTATGAGAATTCTCATTGTTCTATGTTTTCATCAATAATTGTTAATATTTTTAATGTTAGAGAATCTGGCATATGTACAGTGGTATCTCTTTATAGTTTAATTTTAATTTCCCTAATGAATAATGATCAGCTTTTCATATTTATTTGATATATCAAAGTGAGTCCAGAGAGGCACCTAGTGCACCCAATTTGAAGATGGGGTTATTCCCTCTCATTCTCTACTTATTTCTGATGAACTATTTCTACTTTGTCAGTTAAGCAGCACATAGCATTATTATTCTCTCACCCTTGCCCCTTTGTTGTAGCCTTAGATCTACAATTAAATGTATATTAAATACATATGTTTGTATTATGTGTAGAAATAGGAAGAGCTGATTCATATTTTCAAAATGTGATATTTGACAAGACCAATAAAATAACTTTTTAGGAAGTTTAAGGAATAATTAGAAAAAAGAAAATCTTAAAATAGAAAATCTTAAAATAGTAGTTCTACTTCTATAGTAGTAGTGTTTCTACTGACACTGAAGAAATTGTAAAACTTCCCTACCATGTTAATTATACTGATAAAGAGGCTGATTTAGAAGCTTGCATTTTTTTTTTAAGATTTTATTTATTTATTTGACAGAGCGAGAGAGATCACAAGCAGGCAGAGGCAGGCAGAGAGAGATGAGGAAGCAGGCTCCCTGCAGGGAGCCTGATGCGGGCCTCTATCCCAGGACCCTGAGATCATGACCTGAGCTGAAGGCAGAGGCGTTAACCCACTGAGCCACACAGGCGCCCAAAGCTTGCATTTTCTCAAGTTTTTATTTAAGTTCCAGTTAGTTAACATAAAGTGTAATATTAGTTTCAGGTGTAGGATTTAGTGATTCATCACTTACATAGAACACCGGGTGCTCATCCCAGCAAGTGCCCTCCTTAATCCTCATCACCCATTTAACCCATTACCCCTGCCCAGTTCCCCTCCAGCAACCCTTAGTTTGTTTTCTGTTTCTTGGTTTGCCTCGCTCTCTCTTTTTCTTCCCTATGTTCATTTGTTCTGTTTCTGAAATTCCACATATGAGTAAAATCTACATTAAAAATACACCAAAATAAATTTTAGATGTATTTTAAAGACTAAGATAAAAAATGTATAGGGTACCTGCGTAGCACAGTCAGTTGGGTGTCCACCTTTTGGTTTTGGCTCAGGTCTGATTTCAGGGTTATGAGATCAAGCTCTGCAAACATCAAGCCCTGCAAACAGGCTCTGTGCGTAGAGGGGAGCCTGCGTAAGACTGTCTCCCTCTGTCCCTCCCGTGTAAGTGTGCGGGCATATGCATGCGCTCTCTCTAATAAATAAATTAAAAAAAAAACTATTGTGTAAAATGAAAATACAGGATGTTTTAATAATGGAGGAAGTAGGAGACCTGCTTAAATAAGTACTTAAAGGAAAAATAGATTTGAATGTATTAAGAAAAAATTACTTTGAACTAATAGAGCCATCAAAAACAAAGTTAATGATATGATATAGGTTAGGGGAAAATACCTGCATAGTACTAACAGGAAAATCTTATTTGTAGTACATTTTGGCAATACTATATTTTATTGAATTTAAGATGTTATTAGTTATAAGACAGACTATTTTTTTGAAAGATTTTATTCATTTATTTGACAGAGAGATCACAAGTAGGCAGAGAGGCAGGCAGAGGGAGAGTGGGGAGGGGGAAGCAGGCTCCCGGCTGAGCAGAGAGTCTGACCTAGGACTAGACCCCAGGACCCTGAGATCATGACCTGAACCTAAGGCAGAGGCTCAACCCACTGAGCCACCCAGGCGCCCCTATAAGAGAGACTATTATTTTATGTACTAAAAACAAAGACTAGAATACTGGTAATTAGCTATGATACAAAGCTTATCACATTGGATTTTTGTTTTATGTTCTTTAAATTTCCTTAAACATGGATTTTAAAATTATATATCAACTATTTTTCATACTGTATACAACTAATGAATCATTGAACACTACAAAAACTAATGATGTAATATATGTTGGCTAATTGAATTTTAAAAAAGGTAAATTTTAAAAATTTTTCTTGAGTTAACAATGTGTAAATTGTTAATTACTTTTTGACTCCAAGTCATCTGTGTTTTTTTTTTGGCCACTCATGATCACTTATTTTACTGTCATGAGCATTGGCAATAAGTCATTTTGCATCAACAGTGTTCCAGTGCTGTCACTAAGACTTTCTTTTATGCCATTCTGCAAATTTTGGTTCTAGTCCTTGTATAATGTTCCCAGAATGTATCAGTGGAAGGTTTTCAGATAAGAAATAGCTTGTTGTGAGAAAAATAAGCAGGTTATATTTATCTAGTCATACCACTAAGAATTACAACTAAACTTGCCTGCAAAAGCAATGACAACTTTATAAGAACTCCTGCCTCACCATCAGTGATTATGATATAGGATTCTCTAAAAGATACATTATAATTTCAAATCTGTAAAACGTAAAAAGGTAACACTTAGGGTCATTAAGTATGATAATTATCTGAATTTATAATCATACATTCTTTCACTCAGCATTTTTCATCTCTTGCAGATGGTCTTCGGTGTCTGACAGGATCAGTAATAGTACCTTGGCAAATCACATAGGAACCTGAAACAAAAGGAAAAATCAGTAATACTGATTTTGTCTATTTAAAATGTTATGTTGCTCATCATGGATTTTTTTTTAAAGATTTTATTTATTTATTTGACAGAGAGAGAGAGAGAGAGAGAGAAGGAGAGAAAGCACAAGCAGGGGAAGCGGCAGGCAGAGGGAGAAGCAGGCTCTCTGCTGAGCAAGGAGCCCCATGTGGGGCTCAATCCCAGGCCTCTGGGATCATGACCTGAGCTGAAGGCAGACGCTTAACCAACTGAGCTACCCAGGTGCCCCTCATTATGGATTTTTTTGCATTAACTTCAATTTAGTGAAATACTGTATTAAAATACTATTTACCTTGATTATTGAGTTTTTTGGCACCATTTAAGTTTTGTACCTAAAGAAGAGATTTCACTTGCTTCATCTAGATGGGGGTCTGCACAAGACCTAGTAATTTTACATTTATATCCACTTAGCATTTAATAGGCAGATGAGACCTTGTCATTCTTTGTTTCTCTATAGCTTACTCCAGAGAATTGGTAAGAAATATTTGCAGAGGGCTACATTCTTTTGTTGTTAATTCCAGAAAGATAGCTGTATGCCCCTGACTACATTACAGAGTTTGGAGATTCTTTGCTTCACAATTTTTTTTTCTCTTTCTTTTCTACAATTTGTTCCTTTTCCAGAAAGTCAGATAATGGGCACTGTAGTTTGTCAAATAAGGGTAGAAATTCCACTTAGGTGACATTGGATGAATTACTTAACTTGTCTGAGTCTCAATTTTCTTGCTTGTAAAATGGGGATAATTTTCAATATGTAAGGTTCTTGTGTGAGTAAATACCATGTACAAAAAATCTCATCACATGCCAGGTCTACAACCTGTACTTAATGAATATCATTTTTCTTTTCTACTCTTTTGCTTCCCATTATTCCTCGACTTGATACTAATGAGCTAATATACTATATGATACATATAGTATATTATTCAGTTTTGTAATATAGAATTAAAAAAAGTTTTTTTGAAGTGCTTCTGCATGTGTCTTTTATTGGTATAATCACATTTGTTACATAGAGGTTCAGTGATAGAGTTTCTTCATTTGAAGCTTGTCCAGTTATGTTTCAAAACAGTTTTTAAACATAATGAAAGGAAAAAGTTCATTGATTACTTAATATAGGAGGAAGGAGTAACCAGAAGGATTTTTAAACTCTGATTCCTGATATAAACCTCAGTGCTCAGTTTAATTATTATGATGGTGCATGCAATTTCAGAAATTTATATTGCTGAATCTAAAATCTCAGTGTGTTTTTAAAAATATTTTTTTAAAAATTTATTTATTAGAGAATGAATTAGAGCATGAGAGGGGGAAGGTCAGAGGGAGAAGCAGACCCCTGCTGAGCAAGGAGCCTGATGTGGGACTCGATCCTGGGACTCCAGGATCATGACCTGAACTGAAGGCAGTCGCTCAACTAACTGAGCCACCCAGAAGCCCTCCCAGTGTGTTTTTTAGTTGTTGGAAAGAAAAACAAGAGAAAAAAAACTTTAAAATTTTATTCTAAACCTGTTCTCACTCCATAGAGGCTATAAAATGTTATTTATATAAAATGACAAAAATATCTGTAAATTCATCTAAAATGAACTTGAGCAAACCACTTCCTAATATTTGTGGAACAAAATATAAGCCTGAGTTTTTAAACTGTTTTCAAATTACACAAGCATTTGTTTAAAATTTTAATGAACCAAATTGATCTTTCAAATGATTACTTTCAAATGATTACTATATAATATCAGAAGATAAAATTTGACACTGATTCTCAGATATCTGAAAAAGGAACTCAATTTTATAAATAATGAGACAGTTTAATGTGCACTGTTGTTTCAGTTTGATTAAAAAAAAACAGAGCAACTATCTGAAGAGGAATTACTAAAAGAAAGAAATTAATGATATCTGAATTAAGAATTAAGATTTAGGTGTTCCCTGGTGGCTCAGTGGATTTAGCATCTGATTCCATTTCTGCTGGGGTCATGATCTCTGGTCCTGAGTTTATCCATCCCCACCTCTGGCTCCTTGGTCAGCATAGTCTGTTTGTCCCTCTCTCTTCCCCATCCCACCCTCTCCCCAGGCCCCTGGTCATTCCTGAGTGTGTGTGTGTGTGTGTGTGTGTGTGTGTGTGTGTGTGTGTACGAATAAATAAAATCTTTAAAGAAAAAGAATTAAGATTTAAGGGCAAATGTGTTAAAATCTTTGCTTTACAATAAAAAACCTACAACATCAGATAGTTTATGGTTTTCTCTGTATTAGGCTTATTTGCAATAGAATATTCTTAGGTGGATAGGCAAGTCAGTACTATATATCTTTTCAACTGATTGTGTTTAAATTACATCAGTTTACAACAAACACATAATTAAAACCAATCAATTCAGGCATCCTCCTATAATTTTTATTTACCCTTTTAAAAAATGATAAATAGCAGACTTGTCCATTGGGGTTTGTTGTAATCATGGAGTAAGCCGCTATTTAATGCTTTAACAACAAAAAAAATTTCTCTGTTAAAGAATTTGAAGATTTCTTGTTTAAATTAGTGTTTCTTGAATAATGACTCAAGGAACGGTTTCTTTTTCAGTTAGATTTGTATTTTTTATCTACTGAGAGATTTTGAGATCAGACGGGGTTTAAAAAACTAAAAAACACAAAACATTAGTCTCAAGTAGTGGTGGAAAGTTACTTCTTTGGTGACTATAGTAAACAAGATTGTGTATGATTAGATTTCTAATAGTTCATCTCTCTCTAGCATGAGAAAGTATCTTTCATAGGTGAGAAAAGACATTGTATGTGGGGAATGACATTTGATGACAATGGCTAATAAAAGCTTTTCTGAAAATGGTGACAAGGGTGAAAAATGGGAAAGCCTTATTTTTAACTAGATGTAATGATTTTCTGGGAGCGGTGGGAGAGTAATAGGGAGGAACCTGAAAGTGTCAGTCACTGATGCCAGTTTGTAACACAGATTCTCCCAAATTGATTTGAGGTTGACAAACAGACCCTGAGGCCATATCCGGAGATTTTGGTTTGATTTCCAATTAAAATATCTATATTTTCCATATTATAAGAGTAATCTCTCCCATATGATGAAAGTAATCAAAAGAAGAATTTAGACTTAAAAAAATCCTATGTATAAAGGAAGTTAGGATGCTAAGTATACTCACATTCTCAAGGTTTTACTGAAAATAAAATTTACACCTGGAGAGGATTTTAATACAACCAGTGAGACGCTCTTGGAAAGCAAAAAGAAGAGAGATGGGCTAATAGAAGTAGTTTAGCAGAATTTGATACAAATTAATTATAAGTATGAAAGATGTTATCGGTATCATCTTTTCCCCCAGATCGTCCATGTTTTCACAAGATTCCTGAGATTTTTTTTACCTTCCTGAAAATCATGATCCTTTTATGTTCTAATTTCATTCTGAAATACCCTTAGTTTTTCTATTGCCATTGTAACAAAGTACAACAAATTTAATGGTTTACGCAACATAAATTTTCACTTCACAATTCCCCAGGACAGAGGTCTTACAAGGTCCAAATCAAGGTGTCAGCCAGTGGGGCTTTTATTGGAAAGCTTTGGGAAAGAGTCTGCTTTTAAGTTCATTGAGGTTGTTTGTAGAGTTTGCGTTTTAGGTCACCTCCCTCGTGCATTTGGCAGATCGCTGGTTCATTGCTGGCATCCGCAGGAGGCTGCCTTTAGCTCCAAAGAGGCCCAACTCCTGTCTTCCCATGTGAACTCCTACTTCTCAAAACCAGCAATGGCACGTGGAATCCTTCTCATTTGGAATCTCCAGTTTCTCCTTCTGCCACATCTCTTTTCACTCCAGTTGGAGAAAATTCTCTGCTTTTAATTATGTGATTAGATTGGGCCCACTGGATAATTGAGGGCACTATCCCTATCTTAAGGTAGCCTTAATTACAGCTAACCTTGATTACAGCTTTTGCCATATTCCCAGATTCCAGGAATTAGGATGTGGACATTTTAAAGGGACTGTTGTGCATACTACAAATGCTAATCATTGCTAATAATTTGCTAATAATTTATGCAATGCAATAGCATTGCTAATATGCTAATAATTTGTTGCCTACTTTTTGGCCATTACCTCACTGACATTTATAATCTACATTTTCTTAAAAATTCACTCTGGACTAAGCTGAAGCACAATAATAAGAAAAAATCTAGTTCATTAAAAATGAAAAACATATTAGGCAAGGAAGAAGAATATGAGAAATTATTGTGTTTTGAGACTAATGTGTACAGTTTTATTTTCACAGGTTTTTAGGTTCAAAGATTTTTGACAAAAGCATAGATGTGAGTAACCCACACCCCAGTCAAGATAAAGAACATTTCATTACCTTCTGAAAAATCTCATGTCACATTCTAACCAAGTCCCATCACTGCACAAGCATTGTTCTGATTTTTGTCAGTTTTCCCATTGATTAATTGGTTGATTTTGCCCATTTTAAACTTCATATGAACATTATCGGGGCACCTGGGTGGCTCAGTGGGTTAAGCCTCTGCCTTCGGCTCAGGTCATGATCTCAAGGTCCTGGGATCAAGCCCTGCATTGGGCTCTCTGCTCAGCGTGGAGCCTGCTTCCTCCTCTTTCTCTGCCTGCCTCTCTGCCTACTTGTGATCTCTCTGTCAACATAAATAAAATCTTTAAAAAAATAAAATTTATATGAACATTATCATATGGTATGTATTTTTTTGGTCAGAGTATTTTGGAGATTCTTTGATGTCACTGTATGTATCAATAGCTTATCACTTTTCATTGCTATAGTATGTATGAGTACTTATTAATTCTTTGGTTATATCACTTTTTTTAATTGATTCTCTTACTTTGGGGCATTTGAGCCCTTTTAATTTTTGGAGATACTGTTCATTACTGTTGGGCTTGATAACATTTCGTAATCATTTTTTTCTTAATGACGTATTTATTTAAGCTGTCCTGTTGAATTTAGAGATATATTTTTTCGATTACCTGCCCAGAGACATTAACTACCAATTGTGGTCTGGCTTTAATTTTGGTAGGTATATGCATATATACACTTGCAGTTATCCATAAAGATGAAAACATAATAAGAAATGTGATTAGTTAAAAAAAAAAGGAAATGTGGTTAGTTTAACTTAAAGAAGTACTGTCAGTCTCATAAAATAATTGCTAGTTTCTCTAGTTTATAAATATATGACATTGCTATATAAGATATTAGAAAATAGTCCTCATTATATATTATTTACAGAGATAAGTTTTTGAAATTGATAAATACTTTTAGGATTTTCTCATATTTTTATGTATTTAGCCAATATGTCCTATATATTCAATATATAATATCAAATAGGATTTTATGCTATTTCTTTGGAAAAATAATTTTATATCTTATTTCTTTGATACATAAGTTTTCATCTCTGTTAGGTAAGTGACCTGTCTGGTAAGTTGGTACCAAGCACAAATATTTCAAACAATCTCTTTTCAAATGTCTTATAATAGAATTTACATCCTCAAACTATGTTATTATAATGAATCAACTATAAAATTAGAATCCTAGAATGATGTAAAACTCTAAATCAAAGCTAATCTGGGCAGAAATTGCCTTGATGTTAAGTGATAATATGTGTATGCTTTTTTTTTTAAGAACATTGAGAAATAAGATGATAAAACCTGGACTTTTAGTTAATGAATGGACTTCCACAAATATATTTCTGGAAAAATTTTTTTTGAGAGATTGGAGAGATAGGATGCCTTAATATGTTAAGCTATCTAATCAAATGCAGAAAGCTAAAGACCTTTGTTACACTTCCACCAATGATTTGAAGACCCAGAGCTAAGCAATGTTTGATTTATATCCAAGTAATTTGAAACTTAAGAGAGGACACTCCGATAACATATTTTAAGTTTTTCTTTCTTTTTGGCACCAACATAACTGAAATCCACATAAAGGTATTTTAGAAGTTTCATATTCACATTCAGAAATATGGAAATATAACTTTCAAACCTAGTAAGTAAAATAGGAATTTTCATAATCTGCTTTTTTCTTTCCGTATGATTGTTTAAATAAAGATATCATTGTAGGCACCTGATTTCAAAAGTAGAATAAGGAATTTATCATAATAAATCCATGCTTGAAATTTTGTTTCTTCTTTATCTTTCCATTGATGTTCTCAAGTTCCTTTTGCAACACCTCCAAGGGGAGAAAGGTAAATATAGAGAACAAAATAAACTTGAGAAGTCTTAGGACTCCAAGAATCTTTTCTTTATCTAGCCATGGAAGCTCATGTTTTTTTTTTTTAAAGGTTTTATTTATTTATTTGACACAGAGAGATCAGATCACAAGTAGGCTGAGAGGCAGGCAGAGAGAGAGAGGAGGAAGCAGGCTCCCTGCTCAGCAGAGAGCCTGATGCGGGCCTCGATCCCAGGACCCTGAGATCATGACCTGAGCTGAAGGCAGAGGCTTTAACCCACTGAGCCACCCAGGTGCCCGGAAGCTCGTGTTTTAGTAAGAAGCTGTAAAGATTTTTTTGGGAAGTCTTGGATATATTAGGTTCCCTGGCAGAGATCATCAGATATGACAATTGCTAAGTAGGATTTTAGCCTAAAGCTATTGGATAAAGTTAACAAAATTTATGTAATTTCCTGTTGAAGCTTTACATTCTTTGCTGTTTCCATTGTTGCTTAAGGGAAATGTCTGATACTGTGCCCCATCTCCCCACCCAGTGACTTCTAGCACCAGTATTAATAGGCTATTAAGAACCCAGTCAAAGCTTCATTATTTTTTGAAGTTTATTCATTTTGCAATTAGCATGTAACTGATCATTTGTTTCATGTAATGTTTTAATAAACACTCATTATTCACATTGATTATGTGAGTGGACATGAGGGATTAATAACATTAATTCAAATGGGTATCTCTGAAAAGATTTTAGTTTCCTTTTATTGTCTGAGTTTTATAAAACCTTGAGAAAGACTGGAATTTCCTGCTAATCTGAAATTATATGCCCAGCTTTTCAACATTAATTGAGCTAAGACAACATGCAGTAGACCTTTATGAAGTCATTGACCAAATGCCCTATGTGAATTGTTTCAGGTGGCAGATGCTCTTTCATGGCAATGGGGGTTGGGGGGAGGATTACTGAAAAGAAGGGACAATGGTCCTTAATAATACTCTCCAATTTGTAGCATTTTCATGCCTTGAAACCTGGTAAGTATTTTTAAATTTTTCAAAGTGCTTGTGTCCTTGGAGCCATATTTGAAACTTTTCTCAATAGTGAGAGAATCACTCTTCTCTGTCCCTGCCAGGATTGTCACTGGTATCACATGTAGAGGTAAAACTCAGGGGTACTGACACACCTAGGAAGACAAGGTTTATGTTCATGCAGACCAGTCTGTGCTCCAGTGTGGTTGTTTCATTTATTCCTTACTATCACTGGTGACCCATCTATCATAGTTCTTACTTCTGCATATGTTATATACCCCATAATATATAATTATTTTTATTAGTCATTTGTTATTTCAATAAATTATGAAACAAAGTACCTTTCTTAATTTATCCACACATTGCCCATTTCTGGCTTTCTATGTCTTTAGTAGATTTGATTTTACATTTTCTATCATTACCCTTCTGCCTGAAAGACCTCCTTCAGACATTCTCCTAGTGCTGTTCCATTGGTAACAAATTCTCTCACCTTTTACTTATCTGCAAAGTGTTCATTTTGCCTTTGCTTTTGGAGGTGATTTTCACTGGATGAATTCTGAGATGATTTCTGAGATGATTTTTAATTTCTTATCAGTATTAAAAATATTTTTTCAAGGTGGCTTAAATTTGTTTTGATGTGAAGTTAGCAATATTCCTTATCAACATTCCCTTTTATGTTATGTGTCCCCTGCTGGCTACATTTAAGACTTAAAAATTTTTATTTCTCTGCTGATATTCCCTGTATCTCCTCACTCTTCCATCTTTCCTTTAAATCTTTGACATGTTTAATACCTAATCTGTGGTTGTTTGCTGTTAACAACATCCTGGTTATCTGCAGGTCTGTTCTCTTGCTTGCTTGTTCTGTGTCACAGTTTCCTGCCTTTTTTTTTTTTTTGCATTTTAAATAATTGTGTTAATTTCATGATTTTTATTTTCCATGCTATGTTGAGAGTTTAGATTTTTGTCTTCTATGTAATTGCGTTGAATTTTGTTTCATCAGGCAGTTAATTTACTGTCGGGTCAGCTTGATTCATTGATGCTTGGTTTTAAGCTTTTTATGGCTGCTTTTAGAGCATATGAGGCTAAATTATACCTACTTTGGAGGCATTACTTTTTTGAGTTCTCACTCAGATACCTGGGCATGCTCATTGAGGTCTCTTCCCTTTGGTTAGTTGAAACTCTAATCCCTCCCAACATTATACAACCAGTGGAATCTCTGTTCAGTTCATTGGTGCTCAGTAATTATTCTCAATATGGCCATGTAAATTCTCACTCTGTGTATGTACAACTTAGTATTCAGTCAAAAATTTAAGAAGATTCATATGTAGGTTTTTGGATCTCCTTCTCCTTGTACTTCTTTCTGGGACTTTGTTCACAAATTCTAGCCACCTCACCTTCATCTTACGATCTATTTCTCTATCCAGAAAAATTATTGCTATCTGTTTGGGTTTCTCTTTCCTTCCTTGCACTTTTAAAAGTGGACATATATAGGGGTGCTTGGGTGGCTCCATTGGTTAAATGTCTGACTCTTGGTTTTGGCTTAGGTCATGATTGTGTGGTCATGCGATCAAGCCCCACATCAGACTCTGCTGTCAGTGCGAAGAGCTCTGAATCTGATTCATATTCTTTCTCCCTCTCCTTTTGCTCCTCCCTACTTGTGCTCTCTCTCAAATAAATAAATACATTCTTAAAAAAAGAAAAGTAGACATATATAGAAGGCCAGCTTTAAATATGGAGCTCACTTTAGGGATCACAATTCTATATTGCCTGTTGCACAGGACTTAGAACCTGTTGTATCATATATGTTCAGGTTATTGCAGGAGAATAAGCCTCAAGTCTATTATTTTGTTAGGCCAGAACCAGGAACCTGCCATGCACCAGACTAAATATTTTTAAATATATAATCAAGGCAGCCTTCGCTATTTGCTGTTCACCAGGTAGGGCTTACATTTTATTATTTTTTGGTGGGAAGCTTAGGGCAGACTTTTATTCATCATTATGCATTTGCTTATGCTGAATATTTCTGGTGTATCCTTTGCATACTGCCTGAATTCTGTTTATCTTGTGGGATTTATGGCACCTCTTTTCTGCATTTTTTTCCCTAATTCATCTCCCAAGTCCCAACTTTATTTTCTCATAAGATACTTTTTAATTCACCTCTATTATAGTATTTACCATGTTGAAATATAGCTAGTCCTTTATATGCCACAAACCCTGGTGAAAGTTTAGGCTCCACCTTCCTTTTTCTCATGTTTCAGTCTCTGCTTGTAACACTGTGTTGCACATATTAGGTCACTTTAAAGAGTTGCTCTATTGAATATGTGCTATATAATTTAATTCACATAATAGAGATAGAGAATATAATTATCATTATTCTTAATGAGAGAGCTAAGACCCAGATAAGTTAGGTTTTTTTTAAGTAGAAGTTACTAGAGTCAGTTGTAGAACTGAATTTCGAGCCCCAAGTTTCCAACTCCAAATCTAGTAATCATTACTTTACTATGTTCATCATCATTAGCTTCACTCCTATTAGCCCAACTGATAGCAAAAGTATACTATGATCTTTAAATATCAGTATAATTACAGAACATCAGAAATGAAAAGGTCAGTAAAGCTTAATTAGTCTAACTCCCCATTCGATGCCAAAATGTCCTCTAGAGCATCTCTAAGAACAAAATTGTTGCAACCCTTCTGTTTACATCTTTAGCCCCTTAAAATAATCAATATATAATTGTTATCATTAATTTCTTATAGTTGTTCAAATTTTCAATCCTAAAACTTCTGTCCCTTATTTCTTTCCATTATGGCAGTATAAAATTTGTCTATGTGGTCATCTACTGACAAGCTTTCAAATGTTTTTGTTTCTTTCTTTCAAACTAAACATCATCATTATTTGCTCTTCACCTTACCTAGTTTTTACTCCTTATATCAAATATTATGCAGTTGTTGTAGCTTAGTCTTTTAAGGAATCTAAAACCATAACTCACTCTCTGATGTGATCACATAGATTACTGTGAGACTATTATCTTAGGTGTTATTACAAAGTTCTTACTTTTTCTTTCCAAGATAAACAATATAACAACATAAATAAAGGAATTTCCCCTCTGGTAAGTGGAAGGGTGAGAGTAGTTATGATTTACAGATGAAAGCCTAGGAAGGAGCAGAGTCTTCCTGTAGACATTACATTACCTTTTCAAGAGGTGGATAATATATAATATTTTCCAATTATTTGCCCTCTTCCTTCAATCCTGTTGCTCTCTTATGGTGCTTTGACTAGTGAACAAAAGGAAGTAAGAGAGGCAGTGAATGCTCAGTCTTTTTCCTGACCACTGGTCTGGATGAATAAGCAATGAAATACAGAGATGAAGATGGATTTTATGAGTCTGCAAAGTTAGAGAGTACATATTTAAAAATTAATTCTGTAATCTTGAAAATGGCTTTCACTGTAAATAAACCCCTGATGAGTGGGAGTTGAACATTATGGAGAAAATACAGACTGAAAGAGATTATGAATGTAAGTATTATAGAGGATCCACATTTTAATTGGGTGAATGAAGTTAACTCTTGGCTGGATCGAAAGGTTAGATTCTGGTTGATTGTGGTTTTCTCTTAAGTTCCAGAAGTATGCCAAAATTCCAATTTAGAACAAAGATCCAAATTTACGAAAGACGAATGCACCCCTTTCCTACCCAGTGGAGGAAATTAATGTGTTCTTCAGACCATCCATGATGCCATAATTTTGAGATTTTACTCATAAGCAATGAGGTTTTAACAGTATCTTATCTAATTTTTTGGTATTTATTAGAAATCTGTAATGTTTCTCTGAGAGGTAGAATTAGTTCATGAACCAGTATGTCCAAGTATGTGAAGACAGGGTCAATGCCCACATATTTCTGTGCAGGCTGTATTTGCCACTGCTTTCCCAGGGCCCTGGCAAGTTCTTTCTCATACGAGCACAGACATGCACTCATATGCGCACACGTTTACATACACGCAAGGAACATACCAGTTTTTGGCTTTACCCACTGTATTGGACCAAATCTCCATTTACTACCTTCAGATTTAGCCTTAGACTTTGGTAGACCAGATTAGACAAACCTATTCTACCATCATTTCTGGCATCCTTAAACTTGGATGCGATCAATGATCACACTGACCTTCAGATTTATTATACATATATGAATATTTACTTTCTTTTTTTAAAAAAGATTTTATTTATTTATTTGACCTAGAGATGGAGAGTGAGCACAAGTAGGCAGAGCGGCAGGCAGAGGTAGAGGGAGAAGCAGGCTCTCCCCTGAGTAGGGAGCCTGATGCAGGGCTCGATCCCAGGATCCCAGGATCATGACCCGAGCTGAAGGCAGCCGGTTAACTGACTGAGCCACCCAGGCGCCCCTGAATATTTACTGTCAAAGATTGATTTGTTGGGCGCCTGGGTGGTTCAGTGGGTTAAAGCCTCTGCTTTCGGCTCAGGTCATGATCTCAGCGTCCTGGGATCGAGGTCCGCATCGGGCTCTCTGCTCAGCAGGGAGCCTGCTTCCTCCTCTCCCTGTCTCTCTGCCTGCCTCTCTACCTACTTGTAATCCCTCTCTCTGTGTCAAATAAATAAATAAAATATTATAAAAAAGATTGATTTGTTTATATGAAATCTTAAAATCTTAACTAAATACATACTATGTGACATGCATACAATTTTGGAACTGCTTTAACATGAACCTATGCAAGATAAATCAGCAACAATTACATGTTAAAATGTATGGGAATAAACCTTACTAGCAATACTTTGCATAACAGGACTTACTGACATACCATGATTGTTTATAAAGAAATTTGTTTGTTAAAATTTTCTGAGGAAATAACCAATAAAATATTCCTTTAGAATGCACATATTTCTTTTGGGATACCTACCTTTTTGTCATCTTAAACTGGGAAAGTTGCTAAAATTAGTGTGCATGGTGAAAGTTGGGATGAAACTGAAAAGTTAGATATTGTTTTATCTTGAAAGCCAATTTCATTCTTCCATTGCCACATTTTAAAAGCTAAGACTTATAGACAAATATTCTCAAGTGATTTTATGGAGCAACTAAGGCAGGCAGATATAGAAGTAGATATAGAAAAGATGTAAATCAAGCTAACAGTCCTAATTCTGCTTCTGAAAATGTCTGTGTGCAAAACTTTGGTTGGTGGGCTTGCCCTATTGAAGCTGTGTCATCACCGTCAATCACATTTCAGGACCTGGAATCTTCAAATACGTACTTTAATTATTTAATATTAGAGAGAAAGAAAGTATGATAATTTTGGTGGAAGGTCATTGTAAATATGATATTGGGGAAGGTAGGTAAGTTAGCAGCTACCTGTGCTATGTTGGTCAGAGGAGTAATCCAGCAGCTGACAGTGCTAAGAAGTTACTGCCCTGTACTATAATATCAAGCTTTAAAATTGTGGCTTAAAATGTTAATAACAAAATTCCAGTCACAACTGAATTTGATAAAAGTTCAGATTCGTTCTATGTTAGTAGTATTTAGTTTCAGGTGAGTAATGAGTTTGACACTATGCCTTTCAACATTTGACCAAACGTTTCTTTGGTGCATCTCTACCTTATACATATTTTCAAATTTAAAAGTCAGTTTTCATTTTTTCTGGTAATTACCTTTATAACTAATATATACGTATACATAGACATACACATACATATACATTTGTGTTTGTTTTCTGATGGGACAAACACAAATGTATATACACAGAAATAATAGGGACACGTTAGGAAAATGGAACCATTCAAAGCAGAGATCGTTACGCAAGACAAAACTCAAACTAAACATAACTTCACTACTATATATATATAATTTATATGTAGAAAATGTTAATTTTAACAATTAAAGAAAATACTCATGTGTATTGGTCGTCCTGTTTCTTCTACTCAGAGCCCTTCTCCAACCTTTGCTGCTCTTTTCTGTGTTCCAGGAGGGAAACTCTAGTTGGTTTGTCCCTTTGTTTCTGAGCATTTCTTTCTTTCTCTTATTATTATTTTTAACCCTAGCTATGTTGTGTAAACAGGCTCTTTATTAAGTTCTCTGCAGTTGATCCTCTGAGAGGAATCATTATTCCTCCCAGGATTTTATCTAGTAACAATGCCAGTGATTTATGGTATGTAGGAAATGCATCTAAAAAATTAAAAAGCTTGAAATGAAGCTTTGGGCTAAGGTATGAAAGGCAAATGAAAACTAAGAAGAAAGCAAGGACCACAACATTGGTTAATAAAAGTAAGTTTCACTCATGGTTGGCAAAAAATCTAAATAGGACAAAGAGAGACACTATATATTAATAAAGAGGATGATATACATAAATACCCTATAAATATATTAAATACCATGCTTGCAAAATTAATAAAATAAGAACTTCATTAAGTAGAAACATTTTTATTTTTTAAGATTAACTTTTTTCATTTTTTAAAATATTTTATTTATTTATTTGAGGGAGGAGACAGAGATAGGAACAGAGAGCACAGGGAGGTGAGGGAGAAGCAGGCTCTCCACTGAGCAGGGAGCCCGATGCGGGGCTTGATCCCAGGACCCTGGGATCATGACCTAAGCTGAAGGCAGATGCTTAGCCGACGAGCCCCCCAAGTACCCCTATTTATTTATTTTAGAGAAAGTGTGTGCATGCACATGAGAGTGGGAAGGCACAGAGGGAGAGGGAGAGAGAGAATCCTCAAGCAGGCTCCTCACTGAGCATGGAGCCTGTTGCAGGCCTTGATCTTAGGACCCTGAGATCATGACATGAGCAGAAATCAAGAGTTGAATGCTTAACCAACTGAGCCACCCAGGTGCCCCAAGTAGAAACATATTTTTAAAAGAATTCTTTTTTGCGCTCTTTCCACAGCTGATGAAAGGTCAAATGGGCAAAGCATAAGTGAGATTAAGGAGGATGTAACTAGTGGTGGAGAAGTAATTTGTGGATATTTATTCAGATTCTCATGGAATAGGCAAAAGTGGACAAAGTATTGGGCCTCAGGGAAGACCTCAGGATATTTGAAAAAGGAAAAGCAATGCAGATCTAAGTCCATGAGGATAATGAATAAAACTAGAAATTAATAATTATAACTGTAAGCACAAAATACATAGCACATTTTGTAACATCTCACAGTCTTGTCCTTGGGACAAAGAACGAATCAAAATTAAAATTGTAGTCTAAGTAGTAAATAACAATGAAGTACTATACTTTCGAATATTGAATATAGCTGGGCACCTGGGTGGCTCAGTGGGTTAAATATTGAATATAGCTGTAGTAGTACTCAGAGACTAGTTACTTTAAATACTTAATTTATTTTTTATTTTTTTAAAAGATTTTATTTATTTATTTGACAGAGAGATAGGGAGAGAGCATAAGTAAGCAGAGCTGCAGGCAGAGGGAGAGAGAGAAGCAGGGTTTCTGCTGAGCAGGGAGCCTGATGCGGGGCTCGATCCCAGGACGCTGGAATCATGACCTGAGCTGAAGGCAGCTGCTTAACCAGCTGAGCCACCAAGGCGTCCCTAAATACTTAATTTAACATAAAAAAGAAAATATTTGGATTTATAAATTAAACATTCAAGTAAAGGACTAAAATATGTAACAATGAATTTATCCTTTGAAAGGATGGAGAGTAACTTCTATTTGTTATTTTGTTTACAATTATTTTATATTTTATTGATAAACATTGTGCATTTTTATATTAAAATAATCAAAATATCCAAATATATACAAAAGTTAATAATATATAATTTAAAAATGCTGTACAAATATCAAACTTAGAAAGTAAGTAAACAGTGGTACCATAAAACTTTTCCTGTTTAGCAAACATATCTATTTTGCTAATAGCCACAAATAAGGTCAGGATTTTATAATTAAATCTTGAAAGTAAGGTAAGACATGCCATCTTTATTGACTGGATAATGCACAGTTTTTGCAATAGAACTTTATATGTTACCTATTTTGATGTGCACATATATAGTACTTTTCTGTTCAGAAGTTTGGCTTCATTTAAAAATTACTTATTATTACAAAACAGTATGTATGCATTGTAGCAAAATTAGAAAATACAAAACTGGAAGAATAAAATTAACTAAAATATTCCTTCCACCTAGTTATCACCATTAATATATTTTCTGCAGTACTCAATTTTAGTGTAGTTCAAATTATTAATTTTTTTATGTCCTCCTTAAGAAATCTTTGCTTGCCTAGGCCCTGAAGATATTCTTCTATGTTACCTTCTAAAATTATTATTGCTTTACTTTTCTTATTTAGATCTATGATAAATGAAAATGGCTTTGGAGAATGATGTGAGGTAAGAGTCTGGGTTTGTTTTTTTCTTATGAATACTCAGTTGTTAAGTGCCTTTTATTGAAAAGATCATCCCTCCTAGACTGCCTTATCCACTTAGTCATAAATAAGTTTGTTCTTTTCCAGGACTCTGTTCTTTTGTATTGGCCATCTACTCTTGCAATAATCCTTCACTTTCTTTATTACGATAGTTTGTATAATAGGCCTTCATATCCAGTACTAGAAGTACTTTATTCTTTTTAAAGATAAGAGCTATTCTTAGCCTTTAGCATTTTCATCTAAATTTTAGAGTTGTGTCAATTTTTGAAAATAAATAAGCTTACTAAACTATGATTGCTGTTGCAATCAATAGATTAGGACACGGAATACATTTATAAATTTGAATTTTAAATCTATGAACATATTTTATCTCTCCATTTATTTAGGTTTGATTCCATTTTACTCAATAATGCTATATAGTTTTATAGAGGCTTTACATATATTTGATTAGATTTATTTCAAGGTATTTGATGTTTTGATAATCTAAGTGATACCATTTTGATATTTTAATCTATTGTATAAATAATACAATTTTTAAATTTTGGCTTTATATCAGAAACCACACTAAGCTGTATTATTTCTAATAATTTAGTAGGAAATTCTCTTGGGCGTTACTTGGACACAAACAGATACTCTGAAAATGAGAGTGGCATCTTACCCTTTCTTAGCATTACTCTTTCTCCTTGCTTTATTACACTGGTCGTGAATAAAATAGGATGAAATTGATTAGAAATGATGAAAGTAATCTGGGAAGGACAATTTTTCCCCCCTCACTTTTACTTTGGAGGGGAAATTTTAACTTTTCACATTAAGAAGGATTTTTGCTGCAGTTTTTTTCCTTATATTTTTGAAGGTGTTTTTGTCAAATAAAAATTGTTGCCTTCTATAGTTTGCAGGGGTTTTACCTAAATTGCTTTGATTTCTAGTCTGTACCATTCTTCATAGATTTTAGGAAATCATCTATTTTGTCTTTTCCTTCACTGTTGGATTATTCTGATTGGTTTTTAAATGTACTTTTGGCAGATTTGGGGGGCAGGGGGGTAACATTTCAAACTAATAGAAAAGTTTCAAGAAAAATACAAAAACACTAATTCAAAGGCATACATGCACTACAATATTTATAGTAGCATTATCTACAGTAGCTAAATTATGGAAACAACCCAAGTGTCTATTGATTGATGAATAGGTAAAGATGTCGTGTATATCTGCAATGGACTATTACTCAGTCATAAAAAGAACAAAATCTTGCTATTTGCAATGACGTTGCTGGAGCTAGAAAGTATTATGCTAATGATATAAATCAGTCATAGAAAGACAAGTACCATATGATTTCACTCCTATGTGGAATTTAAGAAAGAAAAAGAGCAAAGGGGAAAAAAAAGAGAGAGAGAGGCAACCAAGAAATAGACTCTTAACTATAGAGAACAAACTGATGGTTACCAGGAGGGAGGAGGATGGAGGGATGGACTAAATAGGTGATGGGGATTAAGGAGTGCACTTCTGATGAGTACTGGGTGTTGTATGGAAGTGTTGAATACTATATTGTATACCTGAAACTAATATTACACTGTATGTTAAATAACTGGAATTTAAATAAAAACTTAATGAAAGTACAAAAAATACTTTCAGATTTGCCAGTGTTTACATTTTGCCCACTTGTGTATGATTCTCCCTCTCTTTCTTTCTTAATCATTTAAGAGTAATTTGACAAATTTGCCCCTTCATCTCTAAATTAATCAGCTTAATTTTCTGAAAACAGGGACATCTCCTCATAACTATAGTACAATGATAAAGATACAAGTTTACTTATTGGTATTTATTATTAAAACATCCTTGCATTTCTAGAATAAAAAGAAATCTTTTAGTCTATATTAAATTTTTTATATATTACTGCATTTGTTTTGCAAATACTTGTGTAGGAGTTTTGCCTCAATTTTTATAAGACTAGATTGTGCATTTCTTTCCTGAAGTATCTTATCAGTTATTCTATCCAGATAATGTTGGCTTCATAAAATGTGTTGGAATGGTTTTCTGAAGTTTCTTTTCTCTGTATATGTTAGTCTGGAATAATTATTACTTTATTAAATTTTTAAAAAAAAAGTTGCAGATGAATTTTGGAGTGTTCCAAAATTGAATATAGTAAATATTTAATTTTATTAATATATATCAGATTACTCAGATTATCTATTTTTCTTGTATCTATTATAGTACTTGTATCTATTTTAGTTCTTAGATTTATCTGTTCTGCATTTTCAAATAATTGCCATGAAGTAATTCATAAGACCATCGTCATAAATTTTTAAAAATCACATTTAATAATGCATTATGTACATTTATTAAAATTCATTGTTTTTAGATATATTGTTTTTGTGATTATTGACAAATATATCCAATATGTAACCACCATGAAAATTAAGATATAGAATATTTCCATCATCCCAATAAATTCCTTCATGTTCCTTTGTACTAAATCCCTAACTCCTACCTATAGGTCCTGGGAACCAGTGATCTGATTTGTCTCTATAGTTTTGCCTTTCCCAGAATATCATATCATGGAATGAAACAGTTATCCTTTGTGTCTTTTGGGAGATTACTTTATGTTCTTGCATAGATTTTAAATTTGTCCTTTTGAAATTGCTAATATTAGGGGCACCTGGGGGGCTCAGTTGTTTAAGCGTCTGCCTTCAGCTCAGGTCATGATCCCAGGGTCCTGGGATAGAGTCTTGCTTGGGCTTCCCCACTGAGGAGTCTACTTCTCCCTCTACCTTCACCCCTGCTCCTGATCTCTCTCTCTCTCTCTCCCTCAAATAAATAAAATATTAAAAAAAATAAAATTGCTAATATTAGTTTTGTATGTATTATAACTTATCACTAGCTGACTACATTTTAGGTTCTTTCCTATTTTAGGGCATTGTGAATAATGATGCTAAATTATTTGCATATTGGTGTTTACATGGGCTTCTTCTCACCTCCCTTTTTGGGGCATATTCTTAGGAGAGGGATTTCCCGGTTGTATGTAAGTATATGTTTAAAGTTACAGAAATTGCCAAGTGGTTTTCCAAAGTGACTACATCATTTTTCATCCCCACCAGCAAAGTAGAAGAGTTCTGTTGCTCCAAATTCTCATTAGCACTTGGTGTTTTCAGTTTTATTTAATGTTTTAGTCAATTTAGTATATGTATAGTGGCATCTTACAGTTTTAACTGTATTTAAATGAATAATGTTACTCATCATCTTTTCCTGTGTTTATGGGCAATTTGTGTATCTTCTTTGGTGAGGTGTTTGTTCAAATCTTTTCTCAGTTTTAAATTCTTTTTTTTTTCAGTTTTAAATTCTTAAGTTAACAAATGTATTTCATGTTCTGCCAGTGTTTTGCATCTTTAGTTTGTTAAACACTGAAAGGGTTAATTCCAACAAACTGGTGGACTCTGAAGCATCTTATAACCTATGTATTTCCAATAACTGGGGCAGAGTTGTGATTACTGATTAAAAGTCTGAGAAAGAATAAGAAACAAGCACTTTTGAGCGATTAAAGAAAATTTTTCATTTTCCTAGACTGGATTTACAAACCAAAATTGATTCTTCACTACATGTTTTTGATTATGCTCAAAGAACAACATCGTCAGGAGGTAATTCCAAATGTACCAAAAAATATGACATTTATTTCCAGTCTCCTTCCATCCCTTTATATTTGTCCCTACTTTCCGTATACTTATTCCAAGAAATTACTTTGTGTTTCTCTAATCCATTTTTGAGTCAGGATCTTAAGCTTTTTTCCCCTTCCATGGATCTCTTGAATTAATGATATCTGTGAGAATTATTCTTTGAAAAGAAAGACATAAATCAAAAGTAAAATTTGATAAGCATGGCAAATGTTGGAACACCATACTGTCAGTATGCCTCTGTGGTATGCTTTGCTGGTCTAATGAAATCAAACATATGAGTCTCAGACAACAGAAAATTAGAGACTGACTTCTGAAATATGTCTCAGACTTAAGATTTGGTCAGCTTCCAGGTAAGAGGCTGTATCCAATTGCTTTTTTAGTTCTTTGTCCAATAAGATTTTATCTTTATCAGGAGGAAAGTTTTATATATTTGTGTGTGTGCCAAGTAGTATACACATATACACACATATACATATATACACATACATATACATATATACACACATATATGTACACATACATAGGGTAGTTAAAAACAGTTAAGAAAGGAGCAGGCTTCTTGTACTGCAACAATCACTTATAACTCCATTGTAAGTCGTATCAGTGCTAATCATCTGGAAGACTAAGGGACCGCCTCATCAGTGCACTCTATAGTATGTAGTATTCCTTTCTCTTTTTGGATATAACAATCTGAATTAAAATGCTATTTCATTAATAAATATGATATTTAAATCAGCAAATTAAAAATCACCACTATGTGTTAAAATTCCCTCTGATGACACTTCACTATGCAGAACACAGTAATTACTCTGAGAAATCAGCTATTCCAAGGTAACTGGGCAGTTACAATATTCTATCAAGTAAATTACCAGTCACCATCAACATTCATCAAGGACTCATTTGGATTTTATTACAGGTTGACATTTACTTATTTGCCCAATTTTTAAAATTACAACTGTTGCACGATTGCCCCAGGGTGCAACTGTAGAAAATTAGCACACTAATCACATTAATTACCATAAATAAAAGGTTATAAAAGAGCAGCAAATAATAGCATAGAATTTTTTAAAAGCAACTTAGGGCATCCCTAATAATACTTTAAATTTATATGCCACATTGAAATTATCAAGACTCTTTTACTTCTATAGTTTCTAACTTGAACACCTCTGCCATATGGATGTTATTATTGATACCATTCCAGAAATGAAGTTTGAAAACGGCTCTATCCTGACCTAAGGTCATNGGATGTTATTATTGATACCATTCCAGAAATGAAGTTTGAAAACGGCTCTATCCTGACCTAAGGTCATTCTTTATTTATTTATTTATTTATTTATTTATTTAAAGATTTTATTTATTTATTTGACAGAGAGAGATAGATCACAAGTAGGCAGAGAGGCAGGCAGAGAGAGAGGAGGAAGCAGGCTCCCCGCTGAGCAGAGAGCCCGATGTGGGACTCGATCCCAGGACCCTGAGATCATGACCCAAGCCGAAGGCAGAGGCCTAACCCACTGAGCCACCCAGGCACCTGATCATTCTATATTTAAAGTCAAGTCAAGAACTAAGTCTCCTGACCTAACAACACTCCACTTCCCCTCTATTTCTCTTTCATTGATCAAGAATAGAATATTGTTTACCTTTTATGCTCCCATCTCTGGAGCTAAAGATCCAAAATATATCCTGATGTGCTTGCCTCTTTCTAACTTCTTTGCCTACCAACTGAGTTTAAGCAAACACCATCTCTCATCTGGACTACTTATCATGATAACTCACTTCCTTCTAGCCCCCATGAAATACATATTGTACAGAGTAACTCAAATGATTTTTAAAAAATGTGAGATAATACCATTTTCATGCTTAAAGTGAATATGGATTCCTGTAATCTGACCCCCTCCAATTTCATCTTACCACTCTCTAGTTTCTCCTTACTCTACTCCCAGTTTCTGAATGTTGGGTGTGCCAAGATCCTCCTGCAGGGTCTTGGTTTTTCTATTTTTCTCTGTTTGGAATGTTCTACACCCTGATTTTTACAGAACTCACTAGAAATTCTGCTTCCTCACAGAGTTTATATGATAACTGAACCTAACCTGGCCTCTCTTTTCTCTCCCCTTTCCACCTCATCCTATCCTCCATTCATTCTTCATCACATGATTATGTTTTATTTGTATAGTGTGTGTCTTTGCCCTCAGAAATGACCATGTATTTTACATCGATTCCCCTGCATGATCAGATTCATAAGAGCAGAGATATTGTATATCTTGTTCACTTTTTGTACCAGATGCTATTCATTTTCCACTCATGCCCCTTAAGGCCACCCTGGAAGGAAATCAAATGCCCATTCAGTGCCAGTCTCGTTATGCCCTAAAGAGTATTCTACCTCAACATTTCCTTGCCTGAGGGCATTCTCTGGGCATTCTTCCTGGTAGGCAAGAAATGCCAGAAAGTTAACACCTCCAAGGTATAATCCTCAGTCAGCAAATACAGTTAGGAAATCATTAAGTGCACATTTTCCTCACTTCTCTGATAGACAGTTTATAAGGTCAAAATTATGGGACATGTTTTACATCTTTCAGAGAATCTCCAGTGTCACCAAGTCGTTGCACACAGAGCTAACTGGCTTATTCATGTACATTCTCTTTCAGTGATCTCTTTCAGTGATTAGCATTCACTTTTCTATCTTATTTGTAGTTGTTAAATAAAAAAAAATTTATAAAATCATACCCACTTCCACATCCCCCATACCTGATTGGATTCATTATTCGTTATACTTCTCTACTCTTTGTTTTTGTCTTCCTTACTTTTTTTTTAGCTTCCTTACTTTTTTCTGTCCTTGCTTATCTTGTCCACCCTAATAAGGATTTTTCTTTCTAATTTTCTTCCTTGGTCTGTATTATTTTATCTTGCATGTACATACATGATTTTTAACCTTAATTTGCAGGCTTGAGTGTAATGTGAGCCCTGAGGAACCTGGTGCTTTGTCAACAATTTGCAGAGGGTACTATATTAATTAATGTAAGCATGAATCCCTTGTGATATTACTTTCTAATGCAAAGGAACAAATTTTTCATGATAAGTACTTTGAGTCACTCCAAATGATTTTTTTTCCCCCAGAGATGGCTAGTTGTTTTCAGTATCCATCCATGTTTTCCTCTTCCATAGTTGAGCTAGTGGTCATGCAAAATAAAGACTACATTTCCTGTGCTTCCTTGCAAAAAGGTCTGGGTAAGTTTTGGCTAAAAGGGTGAGAGCAAAAGAAATAGGGGCAATTCAGGCTCCTTTGAAGGGAATGAGTATGTTTTTCTCCTTTCTCTTTCTTTCTGGCTTTGATGAAGTTGGTACAACATTCTTGGGCAGAGTGGAATAAAAAGTTGGAGGACTTGTGTTATACCCAACTAATGAATCAATGAACATTCTATCAAAAGCTAATGATGTACTATATGTTGGCTAATTGAATTTAAATTAAAAAAAATTTAAGATCCAGTGTTTAAAAAAAAAAAAAAGCTGGGTCTTTGTAGCACTGATGGGACTCCATATAGCAGTATCCTATTTCTAATGGCTTTCTGAAACAGGCTACCATACCAGCGCAGACTTAATGTGAAGGAAATAAAAACTATCTTGTTTAAGCTAATCTTGTTTTGCATCTTTGTTCCTTGGAGCTGACTCATGGATGGTCCCAATGACTAGAGCTGGCCAGTAGACTTACATTCTGGTGTGCTGTCCCTCTCTCTGTGAGTGTGTGTGTGTGTGTATTCATATATAGGTATATATGTATTTATATGTTTTATATAGGTGCATATAAGTATGTGTATGTACATATTATATATATATATTTATTTCCACAATGAAGTAGTGTAGACCCATGAAAATCAAACACATTTAACTAGAACATGTGGTGTATAAAAGAGCATATTTTATTTCTAGGACAAAGTATTAGAGTGTTTTCTCCTCAAAATAATGTGATGTATTTATTCTCTTTGGGGTTATCTGTGAGGTATGTGCATAGGTGTAATAGTGCATGGGGAAAATAACAATGACTCATTCTATACTAGTGTTTTCCTCCCATTACAGTCTGGGGTTCCTCAGCTTTATTCTTTTGACAGATTTTTTTTTCTATATCCTTAAGTCAAATTTATTTATAGTCATATCTTAATAACACTCTCATGCAAAATGTATGCCAACTATATTTTCTTTTTTTTGAATTTTTATTTTATTTTTTATTTTTTATACTTTGCCCCAGGGGTACAGGTCTGTGAATCATCAGGCTTACATCTTTCACAGCACTCACCAAAGCACAAACCCTCCCCAATGTCCATAACCCATCCACCCTATCCCTACCCTCCCACCCCCCAGTAACCCTCAGTTTGTTTTGTGAGATCAGGAGTCTCTTATGGTTTGTCTCCTTCCCCATCCCATCTTGTTTCATTATTTTTCCCTCCCTACCCCCCACGACCCCCCACCCTGACTCTCAAGTTCCTCATATCAGAGAGATCGTATGATAATTGTCTTTCTCTGATTGACTTATTTCGCTCAGCATCTTTTGACAGATGTTAATGGAGGATTTGAATAATGAGTACTCTAACAATGGTTGAAAGTAGTGTTCCACATTTTTTTGTATTAAAGTATCACTGGAGAATTATATAAAAATTAAAATTTACTCTGCTTTTTCGGTGATTACCTCTAAAGCTAGTTATATAATTCAGCCAACTTCACCCTCGGGTATTCTAATTCTGTTTTTAACAGAGCCTGGGTGGCTCAGTTAAGTGTCTGACTCTTGATTTCCACTCAGGTAATGATCTCAGGGTTGTGAGATTGAGCCCCATATTGGGCTCCCTTCTGGATGTGGAGCCTGCTTAAGATTCTCTCTTCCTCTCCCTCTACCCCTCTCCATTGTGCTTGCATGCTTGTGCATACTCAAATAAATACGTAAATAAATAAATAAATAAAATTATAGTAAAGAAACTCTGTGTGAATTATATTTCAGAAAGACAACACTGTGATACTGAGTAGACCACCTTATAATTCTGTAGTCCACTTCCACTTCTAAACCATGTCTTTAGTGGGTTATAATGCAGCTAATGGAGTGCATACACATGCTGGAATACTAGGTTAGTGGTTTCTATGCAGTATGGAAAGTTGTAAAGTGGGCAATGGCAGACACTTGATTGTGGGGCAGGTATTTGGGTCTCCCAGCCAAGAAAAATCCAGTGTTTTTCTGGTGTTGCATATTTTTCCATTGACCCTTTGGCAATTTCTTTCCATCCCTGTTCTTGTACTCAGTAGCTTTAGGAATCTGCTGATATTGAACACCTCGGTGTGCTTCCTTGTCTTTTGACCGCCAGTGTATGTTATCAGTGGTGTGCAAAAAGGGGACAAATGATCTCTTCCTTTCAGGGTGATCACAGGATGGTTGTTACTCAAGAGAAAGCCACTATTTCCATATAACTTTTTTTTCTCCAGGTTGTAATAACTTTTGTTATTCTCTGCCCCCTCAAGTCTAGAGATGGCATGAGCTGCAAAAGAAAACAAAATTATTCCTTTTGGTTTATCTGTATGCCACCCACAATTTTGAAATAGGTCATTTTATTATAGTCTATTCAAATTACCCATTTAAGTGTATCTTATAGTTCTTCTTAGTACTCTGACTAGTACATTTTTCAAATTAAGTTTTTGGTGAATATTCCAGTAGGGATTTTTTCTTTCTTTCTTCTTACTATATTTTTCACTTTTTCTTGCACTTGATTTAAAAATTACAGTAGATTCAGTAGTTAGGACCAAAGAGATTCAGGACTGAAAATCCTTATGCCACATTGCAAAAGCACATCCTGCTGTGGTCTGTAATATATTTCTATTATTTTGCTATTCACTAAAGTTATACCAAACACGATGATTTTATTTATTTCTGCTTTTTTCTTTTTTTAATCCACAGAGAAACTACTCTTTTTGTTATCTCTCTTTTTTTTCTTCAGAACCCTTATTTTCGTCCTAGCTAAAGCAAACCTCTCCTAGGCTTCTCTTTTGGAGGCAAACCTCCTCTTTAGATTAGCATGAAAAATTTTTTTCTCTTATTTACCTCTATTCAGTTTTATTTTATTTATTGAGGTATTACTTTTATAGAGTAAAATACAGACATCTAAAATATATATTCCTTATGTAACCCACACCTTAATCAGGACATATAATATTTCTACCACCTCATAAAATAAACTCATTCTTATTCCAGTAAATACTCCCCTAGCCTAAGGCAAGCACTGATTTCATTTCTATGACCTTAGATTAGTTCTGCCAGTTCTTGAATGTATTATGAATGGAACCATAGCATATGTAGTTTTTTGTGTCTGGCTTCTTTTACTCCATATAATGTTTTTGAAATTCACTTTATTTCTGTGTGTATTGGTAGTTTGTTCTTTTTTATTGCTAAATACCAATCCATTTTGTGAATATACTACAATTTGCTTCTTTTTTTTAAGGAAGAGGTTTTAAAAAATATTTTATTTATTTGAGAGAGAGAGAATGAGAGAGAGAGAGATGAGAAGGGGAGGCTTGGCGGGAGAAGCAGACTCCCTGTTGAGCAGGGAGCCCGATGCAGGTCTCGATCTGGGGGCTCCAGGATCATGACCTGAGCCAAAGGCAGTCGTTTAGCCAACTGAGTCACCCAAGTGCCCTGCTGTTTCTTCATTTGATGGACATTTGGTTATTTTTTAGTTAATGCTCCTCCTCTTGCCCTTCACATTACTTTTTTGTAATGATGAAAGTCTATGGCAATTAAATGATAAATTGGATTATCCCTCATTATTCCTTTCTTCCGTCATTCCTTATTTCATCATTTCCATCTGCTTCTAGCCTTGAACTCCAGGCTAATGTCTCAGTGGACTTAGAATTTGACTTTTAAAGAAGATAATTATTTTGATCCCAAACAACAAAAGATTAATCTAATATTGATTAACCACTTAACAGAACAGTTATAAATTGACACAATTAATAGATTTCATTACAAGTAAGAACACAGAAGAGTAGTCTCTAGCTTTGAGGAAATAAGAGGTTAAACTGATCTCCAGTAATATACATGATACCGCAGTTACACCTCTTTTTATGACTCACAGCCATTGCATAAGGTTTTGTGAGTTGTGCCATCTACAAGGATGGCCAACAGATAGGGGAAGTGGCGTGATCACACTCAGGCTCTGCTCTCAAGCCCTCATCCCTGGAGTGAGACTGCACCCCTCAGTATGCAGCAAATAAGAGACCTTGTTTCTAATTTTATGAATAACACTTAAATGGGGGTAGGCCATGTACTTGAGAAGTGCATTATCCGTGGATTATGTCTTTATTTAAGTCCATTCAAAAAGCAATTTGGGACAGCTTCATGCCATTTCAAAGGTTCTGCCCTTTCGAAAGCAAATGCTTGTAATGAATATCATATTTTCATTAAGAATCTTAAAAGCATATTTATACATGGCATTGTGACTCTGTTTTTAAAAATTCCTGAAACTTTAATGGAAGACAGTAATTTCAAAGCTTTGGAAAATTTTCTGTTTTGTTTTGTTTTTTTAAGATTTTATTTATTTATTTGATAGAAAGAGAGAGATTACAAGTAGGCAGAGAGGCAGGCAGAGAGAGAGGTGGAAGCAGACTCCCTGCTGAGCAGAGAGCCTAATGTGGGGCTTGACCCCAGGACCCTGAGATCATGACCTGAGCTGAAGGCAGAGGCTTAACCCATTGAGCCACACAGGCACCCTGACAATTTTCTGTTTTAAAGAGGTTGTGACATGAATTTATCCTTGAGGTTTTCCATTTTAGTGGAAAAATTTAAAAAATATGGTTATTTAATTATACGAATGTAAAACAAGTATCCATCAGTTATTCCTGGGAAAAGTTCGAGTTAATTTAAAAAGAATCCTTTTATTTTTACACACATTTTTCTTTGTGTCACTAAGTGTCAAAACTTGAGTGTAGATTATTTTACTTATTTATTTATTTTTGAAAGATTTTATCTATTTATTTGAGAGTGAGATACATAGCACAAGTAAAGCGAAGGCAGAGGGAGAGAGAGGAGCAGGTTCCCCGCTGAGCAGGGAGCCCGATGCAGGACTCGATTCCAGGACCCTGGGATCATTTCCTGAGCCAAAGGCAGCTGCTTAACCGACTGAGCCACCCAGGCACACTGAGTGTAGATTATTTTAAAATGTTGATAAATTTTCCCTGGATTTAAGAAGAAAAAGAAATTTTCCTCCTAGAAATCAGTGATAAAAATGAGAAATTGAGTTTAATAGGAGCAATGAATAGAAACTTTAATACTGGAAGACAAGTATTCTGGTTAGTCCATGTGAATGGGAGTCTGTCTATGCAGACGTTCTACTTTGCAGTGACTTTGTGGTTTCTTTTTAATGTGAAGATTTAGATTTCATTGTCCCTGGAAATTAGCACTTAATCTTGGAGGGAATGCTTGTATTTTATTTTGTCCAACAAGTTATTTTATTAAGTTGTTAACAGGTGCCATAGAGATTGGGGAAAAAAAGAAGACATGCAAGCCTGATATTTACCTGCCAGCAATGAAAAGATAATTAAAAGGAGGTTGGAATGGGCAACCAAAACTCAACATGGACCAGTTGACTGGTGTCCCAGATGTGACTGTGTACCCAGTCTTAGGTAAGATGGTCCTATGTTGTACACTTTATGCTGCTGGGGTTAGTCAATGGATATTCATCAAACAGTTTCACTCAGAAAGTGGAGGTGAGGATCTTCTGAGAGCTTTGGAAATGACAGCCATGCACTATTCTTAAAAGATGGGACAAGAAACAAGGACTGGAAACTGTGGGCTTTGGCTATGAGGTGGTTTGTTGTTGTTGTTGTTTCCTTTATGAACTCTCTCGTTATTGCCCTTGGAATAAGGGTGATTAGGAAAGAATACATCACTGTACAGATTAATTCACCTTCTGCTTCACGGAAGCATTCAGGGAACCAGGCAAGTGACATTCTACTTGAAACTCTAAGAGTGGGTCTGGGTCTAAATCTGTGTGTCTGTGGCCTAGTGGTGTCTGACAGCACTTCATTATTTGTGCTATACTTACATTCTTTCTTTTATACTTCAACTTTTGTAAATCTTGTTTAAGTAGTGCAGCATTGTCTCAACTATTACTGTTAGTAATTAAGGTTAAGTGTTCTCACATATGGAATGAAGTAATTCTAGATATTCTAGCACGTATGTTAGTGCTTCAGGAACTCTGAAGGTGGTCAGCAGTGTAGCCAGATAATTGAATGCTTGAGCTGCAAGGGTGTCATGATATGTGGAATATATATGCCTACTTGTGGGAAATACAGAAGGTATTTTTGGAAGTAAGAGTAATGAACAAATCAACAATTAAAAAATTAAAAATGCACTTATTGCATAATACTGGGATGGGGTCATGAGTTCTTGTAATTTTAGGACAAACTAATAATAAGACCTTGTTTTGTGATTATAATCTGGTAAAACCTTGTCATGTATAACTATTTTCCCTTAATTCTGTAATTTTTAGGAGATAGCCAAAAAAGTTGGTTTCTCCCTTCTTGGATGGGTATGTACTGAAAGTAAAAATGTACTGGAGAGCAGCCTTGATTAGAATAAAGGAGATTGCTCCTGCCAAGCTTCCTAGTCTTTTCACAGTACCAAACAGAGTGGGTGCTGAAGGATAGGGGTAGAAATACAGGTTCTAGAAATTTAAATTACATTATTTTCTACTTCCATTCGTTTATACATTAAGTGAAAACTGGTTAAAACAAACATTAAGGGAAGCTTCCCAGGAGAAAAGAATTTATAAGGGCTCTCAAGAATGGGCAGTTTGTAGGCAAGGGATAATCATCATCATCATCATCAATTTATAATAATTGCTACAGTTTATGGAGCACTTACTCTTTGCCAATATGCTTTGCATATATTATCTCTAATCCTTTTTACAACAATGTGAATAAAGTATTTATAATTCCTATTTACTGGTGACCACGCTGAGGCTCAGAGATGTTAGGTGATTTGCTAAAGATAGCATAACTAGTAAGTGACTGTGGCAAGCTGGTTCCAGTGTCAGTGAGTTTAGCAGGCCAGGGTACTGCCAGACGGTTTTGTCTAGATTGTATTATCTGTGAGTTCTTTTGTCCTTCCCCCCCCCTTTTTATTTCATAAGGTAACCAAGCTATCTTCTTTCCATACTAATGTCTGTATGCTTCTGGAATACCACCAAAGTAGTTAGCCCATGATTAACAATGGGTAGCCAGTCTCTTTCTTTTCAATGAGCAGAAGGCTAGAGAGAAGATAACATCACTCGTTACATTAGTTCCTAAACTACTCAAATTGTTTGCTTTATGCATCTCTACTCACAGCTAATCAGAAGTTGACTGGAGTTAGGATCAATGAGATTCAAATTAAATCGAATTATACCTTTATTTAAACATGTTAGAAAGATTTAAGTCTTTCCTTCCCCTATTCCAGGAGAAGCATTTACTACTTGACATAACCTAAACTACAATACATAATTTTCACAATTCAGACAAGAACGTCAATTTAATTTTTAGAGGCTACGCAGTGTACACTTGCAATGATTTATAATGTTATTTTATCAGGTTAATTCTACAGTTGCATCAGAAAACTGCACATCTAGATTTGCACATCTAGACAGTTTCACATTCATCAGCTTCAAAGTAGTTTCTTCCAGAAAGGAACATATTTCACAAGGGTCAATTCGAGCTGTTTCTTAGGTGAGCTGTTCAGATTTTACATAAGTGCCGTCTACTGAAACATTCTGAAACAGAAAGGTCACATTTTGGTTTTACCGCCAGGGTAGGTTTTCTTTGTTTCATACCATCTTGTCATTAAATCTCAAGGCTAATACATACAAATACAAATATCTGATTACTTAAAATTCTTATCATTTGCGGGGCACCAGGGTGGCTCAGTGGGTTAAAGCCTCTGCCTTCAGCTCAGGTCATGATCTCAGGGTCCTGGGATCGAGCCCCGCATCAGGCTCTCTGCTCATTAGGGAACCTGCTTCCCCCTCTCTGCCTGCCTCTCTGCCTACTTGTGATCTCTCTCTCTGTCAAATAAATAAAATCTTTAAAAAATATTCTTATTATTTGCTAGATACGATGCATATCACTTTGCCTCCACAATTTTATTAATTCTTATTCCCACACTCGTAGTCAGGTTTCATTATCCCTATTTTATTTATAAAAGCAAAATAAAACCGACACGAGGAAATCAGAGGTAATGTCTCAAAAGTCACACTGTAAATGTGATTCAAATATATATTATTATGACTCTGAAAACCATGCTGTAGCCACGGTGTTGTATGTTTTTCTGGGCCATGCTTGAAATATAACTCATTATTGTTTCTGGATTGTTTTACTTAAATGATGGCACTGCCCCTTCTTTGCATTTCCCTTCCTTGATTTCATCCACACTTTTTTACTCGTTTGAAATTTACTCTTTTGAAATATAGCTATTTTTACTCCTTTGAATTTAGCCATTTTTAAAGCTGTTCCAATTTGACAAGGAAGGAGGAAAAAAATAGGTAAAACAAAAAGATAGTTAATGTGTAGAAATATTAAGTGACTTATATAGGTATCAGTAAGGACGACTAGGGCTAGTGAAGAAGCTGCTGTCTCTCCTTTACATTTTAAGTTTTTGGAAAATGCATGTTTTCTTTGTTCTTGTGAGAGCAAATGCTAAATTGTATGATATCAAAGATAGGTTATTCAAACGACCGCAGATTTCACTTAAAACTTAACTGTAGGAAAGGGTAAAGTTGAGAGGTTGCCATCTCTAAAAAGGATAAATTTTGATTTCCTAAGATTAGGATCCAGAATACAATATAGATCATAGTATGTAAAGCTAGGGTAATCATGAAAGGGAAAGAAAATGCAAGCAATTATTCCTTTTATATAAAAAATTAGAGTTACAGATAAAAGAATTTAAAATGCATTAATGCAACAAATGTTAATACAATGGATGGGCAAAGAGATTTTCCAAGAAAAAATTAACATAATGTAATAAATTAAAAGAATTCAACAAATTGTTAAATCTATTTAAAAGTAGCTATGTAATTGTACCATCATAAAAATTTTAATTACCCATAAGAGTCCATAGTAATTGGAGCACTGAATGAAATTGCTAGCTATAATGCTAAGATCTCTGGCAATTCGGTAATACATGAAAACAAAGTGCAATTAGCATAAATCAGGAGAAAAAAGTTTAATAAGGCCAAGAAATCCTGCACTCATCTGAATAGGAAAAAGTTGCCATCCAAATATAGAAGAATGAAGAGAAATTTAGGTAATGTAACTATATAAATAAAATTTTGGAAAATATCAAGTTACTAATGGTGATATAACACGTATTAAAAGGGTATTGACAGCATTCTAAACATCTAAAAAAGTGAGGGGCAAATTTAATTAGATGACAGTAGTCTTAGTTACTTTAAAATGTAAAATAACATAGTTGTACTTTCTAGTATTTTGGATTCCTCTGAGATCAGGCATAAACTATAGAGGAGATGTGACAACACTCACATATGACACATTATCATTCTCGTACTTATCTCATTGGTAGTAGAAATCTATTAGGCGCAGTTAAGTTGCCCCTAACCACTTCCACTTGCCTCAGTTTGTATTCAGTTTCAGAATCAAAAACACACTTACTCCCATCTGTGACTAGGTTTGACCACTTTCTCTGCTTCATTTGGGCAGTTTGGGCAAACCAACTAAGAACTTTCGGTACTGATACCCAAACGCATAGAAAGATGACAAAATGAATTTCTTAATTCTCTGCAAAGATACAGAGAACTAAAAATACCTTATTTTTAGTATTGAAATTCAAAGGTTTCAACACTTTACACAGATGGATAATGAGCTTCAAGTTTTATATGATACTATGAATTTCTAACTTTATTTCACTTATTCTTGGTTACTGCATTTTCTATCCCAT
Source organism: Ailurus styani (assembly GCA_002007465.1). Taxonomy (NCBI): domain Eukaryota; kingdom Metazoa; phylum Chordata; class Mammalia; order Carnivora; family Ailuridae; genus Ailurus; species Ailurus styani. The sequence goes on along the minus strand of LNAC01001524.1, from coordinate 52,026 downwards.
AGATATGGAAATGCAAAATATATAACACATAAAACATATATTATTATGTAATATATTTTTATATTTATGTAAAATTTATATATCATATTTATATTTTTAAAATTTCACTTGTTCTCAACTGTCTTTTGATTAATCTCAATTCAAAGATAAACTATAGAATTTTTTTAAAAAGTATAGAAGCTCAAGGCTTACTGGGTTAGAGAACAGTTTTCATAGAAATAAGTATTATCTCACTTATGTGTGTAAAAGACATGTTTTACAATTATCTTAATTCAATTACCTGTTGTTTTTCCATCTGATCCCTTAAATCTTGCAGTGCTGAACTGGGTAAGAAACTTTGCAACATTGTAGAAATAGAGGCTGAAAAGCTAAGTGTGTCTACACATAAATATTCTTCAAAATAGTGATTGGTCTTGGGTGACAAAGCTTTGCTTCTGTGATAAAAAGCTTGCTAACAGTGTTTTAATTGAAACTTTTAATCTGAATGTTGTCTGAATTCTGTTAAATGTTACTTTCCTGCCTCAATTCAAATTTTCTTAATCTTCATTTTCACGTTGAATATTGTTACACTGTCTGCCTCATTATGCTAAAGAAAGATGAAGTAAGCTATTAACATTCTGAACGGCCTATGAGATGTTATGATGTAGAATGTCATTCATTTTTATGAGTTGGCTGTCAGCATGGGCTGCAATAAAGTTATAATTCCTCCCTGGAAGTATGTGATGCTTGGTGTTGCTGCAAAATCCTTATTAAAATTTCAGTAATTGTAAAGTAAAGCAAAAGTAAATAGGACTTTTATGAAATGGTTGTTTCTGAAACTCAAGTGGTAGGGAACAGGGCTCTACAAGATTGACATTATTTGCTTTGTGACTTTAAGTCATCATAATCCTACTGTTACTTTTTTATTAAAAAAAATTTGGATTCATAGTCATTCAGTACCTTGAGCTACAGAGGTTTACATATGCTGAGGAAAAGGCGAGGTGACAAAGCAGAATTGTGGTTTCACCATGCCTACCCTTAAGTTGCCACATGATGTTATTTGTCAGAAAACCTGAAGGTTGTTGGGCGCCTGGGTGGCTCAGTGGGTTAAAGCCGCTGCCTTTGGCTCAGGTCATGATCTCAGGGTCCTGGGATCGAGGCCCGCATCAGGCTCTCTGCTCAGCAGGGAGCCTGCTTCCTCCTCTCTCTCTGCCTGCCTCTCTGCCTACTTGTAATCTCTCTCTGTGTGTCAATAAATAAACAAAATCTTTAAAAAAAAAAAAAAAAGAAAACCTGAAGGTTGCAACTTGAATAGGTTTTTTTAATTTAAATATTTGGAAGGAAAGGGGCAGCCAGTGCTTTACATGTCATCTCATGGCCTTATTAAATAAATATGTTAATGTAGCATTCAGCTTGCAAATTTTCTCACACAAAATAGGAAATAACTACAAGGAAGATTCTCCTAGGACAGATAATGCTGTATTATTTAAGAATATGTTACCAAAAAATGCAAACTGTCATTCAGAACAAAGGAATTTATACTCCATGGTGTCTTGGGTGTTTGTTGTTTAGCTGCCTGAAAAGTATGTAGTTGAAAAGATAGGAAATATTTTATTTATTTTTAAGTTTTATTTTCTTTTTGAGGTATAAGAAATATTTCAAATTAAGTAGATGATACATTTCATTATAATGAATATGATTAGAAAAGAACATGTAAAGGAAGAATAGTAATTTTCTGTCACATATTTCATTGCATTTATTCTCATCTCTATCATCTTCTTAGATTACAGAAGCTTGAGGTTAGAAATTTGGTGCTTTTAAAGATTTGTCTAACTTTGTTCCGTGTTACTAAGATGCCATATTCAGAGTCAACTTGAAAAATACGTAAGGTCCCATAAAATTTATTTGAGTGGAAGTATGGAAGTATGAGGTCAGCTTGTCCTGACTGGTGAGGACCTCCATAGCAGCCTCCTTTGTAGTCAGTCTCCTTTTACCCTCTGAGATTTTATCTTTCTCTTTCCAGTTTTTGAGAAACAGCACTATGTAGGTCTTCATTGGCCTGAGCTTTGAGTAGTGCAATAAAGATGTTCTTATCTGAGCCTCTTGCATTAGATGTATTAGAAAAATGCTCCATTGCCTGTCCTAGGTTCTGTCATCCCTCTGTATAACTGGGAATTACTGACTGTAGTTTAAGCAGCTTTTCTGATAAATAATGACCTGTCAGTATCATTCCATCAGTGACAAGTTTATCACCCCTTCTCTCTGTTATACTGCAAAGATAGGACAGATAGATAAAATTAGTACTTGTTCTCTGAGGCAGTCAGCTGAACATCCGTGCCTCACCCCCAGCCAGTCTCCCCAGCTGCTTTTGTCCCTTTAGAAGATCAGACCGAGCCCTCCTGACCACTCATCTTGCTTTTACTCCTCCTTGTTGTGCCTATTCTGGGACTTAGATTCTTTTGCCTCTGGGCCCTGTGAAGTGAGAGTGTTGTTTTTCAGTTCTTGTTAAGTTTAAGGGAATTAAAAATCAAGGAGTTTTCTTCAACTACACAGTGATCCATTAAGATATCATTTTATAGGGCGCCTGCATGGCTCAGTGGGTTAAAGCCTCTGCCTTCGGCTCAGGTCATGATCTCAGGGTCCTGGGGTGGAGTCCCGCATTGGGCTCTCTGCTCAGCAGGGAGCCTGCTTCCCACCCCTTCCCCTCTGCCTGCCTCTCTGCTTACTTGTGATCTTCCTCTCTCTGTCAAATAAATAAAATCTTTAAAAAAAAGATACCATTTTATACATAAGTTTATCTTTAAAAATCTACCAGTTTGAATTTTGATATAATTTTGATTGATTTAGGAAATGATTTAAGGTTGCTGACACATCCCATGATAATTGGAAATATCTCTGGTCAGTCACAAAGCCATCAAGTGGTTTATATATAAATTATAAGGAGGATATTCATGAGTTTTGCAGATGAGTCTCATTCACTACCTATATACTATTAGGCCAGTTGGTTTACTTTGCTCATTTCAGTTTACTCAGTGAAGTGAAGATAAGAAAATGGGGAAAAGATTAACTGTTCAAGGTGTCTAACACAGGGCCTAGCAGTCAGAGACATCCCACGAATTTCAGTTCTCTTCTTCTATCTTACCCAGCCTCCACATACTTCTCATTATTAACTTATCTCTCTTAAATACAGGAATACAAAAAAAATCACATTTTATTAAATATCCAAGCAGATGATTATTTTTTAGCAGTCATCTTAGGAAGAAGAGATCAGGAACACTATTCCTTTCTCTCTTCTTATCAGCTAAGATTAATACAACAAAATGGAAAGAAGTAAAAAAAAAATTTTTACAAATTTGATGTGTCAAAAGTTTCTAATAAGGATTGTGAATGTTTTTTACACATGCATCATATACTTATTATGCTAAAAGAATTCTTTTTTACTTTTAGAAAGCAGGGAGGGACAGAGAGAGGAGAAGAGAGATAATCTTAATTGGGTTTCACACATAGAGTGGGACCCCATGCAGGGCTTGATTTCACAAACCTGAGATTGTGACCTGAGGTGAAATCAAGAGATGGATACTTAACCAGCTGAGCACACAGGAGCCCCTAAAACAAATCCTTTAAGTGATTCCCCCGAAAAAAGAATCCTTTATATGACTCCCCTGGGGGGGAAAAAAGCAGCTAATATTATTCCTAACATTCCCATAAGGGAAACAAGAGAAATAGCACACATACACATGGCACACACACACACACACACACACACACACACACACACACACACACACACACACACTGTATGGAATTAAAAATCAAGGAGTTTTCTTCAACTACACAGTGACCCATTAAGATATCATTTTATAGGGCGCCTGCATGGCTCAGTGGGTTAAAGCCTCTGCCTAAGTACCACACAAAAAAATGGAATCTCTTCTCATAGGGCAAGTTTTCACAATTAATTTCTGCAAAGCTATACTACACATTTTCTTGTATTTATCTTTCTATTATTAATTACTTCATGAAAGCAAAGCAAATAAGGTATAAGACATGCTATAATATTTTCTGTCTTTTGTAGCATCTCATCTTTCATAATCCATCCTGGTTAATGTTGTGGGGATGGGTGAGCAAAGCACCACCCCTTCTTCCTTTTAGGATATTTGTTTATTACAGTAGCTTTTCATAATTTCAAAATGAATTTGAGGATTTTGCAGATTAGATATGTATTCTTCTTGTATCTGTGAAACTCAAGGATAAATATTCTCTATTATGTACTGTCACTATGGTCACTAAACCCGTAAAAGGTGACTGAATAATCTAGAAGGATTAAGAAATGAAAGGTTTTGACTTGGGCTCATTTACTGTTTTCCAAGTTCTGTTATGAATTTACTTTCTCAGCAATAGTGTTGACTCTCTACTAAATGCACATACTTATGACACGTGCACATAGGAGATGACAGTAATATAAGATCTTCACTCTTGATATATATGCAGTTTAATAGAAAAGTGGAAAATGGTTAATGTTCATGTGAATAGAAAACACAAAAATGTAATCTCTGAGCAGATAATACTATTTTTTAAATGTACAAATTAGTATATCACCTTGGGAGGCTTTTATCCTAATGTTACCATTGCAAAAATTATTTTGGAAACCTCATAAGCTTTCTGAGGACTGTTTAATAACTATTTAAAAGCTTATTTTATTGTGTCAGGAACACAGTATGAGATCTATCCTCTTAACAAATTGAATGCACAGTGTATTATTGTTGACTATACCACAATGTTGTACAGATCTTTAGAACTTATTCATCTTATTTAACTGAAACTTTTTTCCCATTGATTTGTATCTCCCCATATCCCTCTCCCTAGGGTCCCTTGCAAGCACTATTCCACTCTTTGATTGTATGAATTTGACTATTTTAGGTATTACGTGTAAGTGGAATCATGCACTATTTGTCTTTCTGTGACTGGCTTATTTCACTTAGCATAATGCCCTCAAGGTTTATCCATGTTGTGGCATATTGCAGAATTTCCTTCTGTTTTAAGGTCGAATAGAATTTCATTGTATGTTTTACCACATTTTCCTTATCTGCTTATTTGTTCGTGGGTGGACATTTCCACATCTTGGCTTATGCGATGCTGCAATGAACATAAGAGTGCTAATATCTCTTGGAGATCCTGATTTCCTTTTTCTTTTTCTTTTTTTGTTAAGATACTGTTTGTTTATTTTAGAGAGACAGAGACAGAGAACACAAGTGGGATGGGAGGGACAGCGGGCGAGAGAGAGAGAGAGAATCTTTAACAGACTCATTGCTGAGCACGGAGCCCAGTGACAGGGCTTGATCTCACCACTCTGAGAGCGTGACCTGAACCAAAATCAAGAGTGGAATGCTTAACTGACTGAGCCACTCAGGCACCCTGGGAGATCCTGATTTCAGTTCTCTTGGATAAATACCCTAATGTGGGATTGCTGGTTTATATGGTAGCTCTATGTTGTTTTGTTTTGTTTTGTTTTGTTTTTGAGGAAATTCCATACTATTTTCTATAGTGGCTACACCATTTTACCCTACCAAGGGTGTGCAAGTATTCCAATTCCTTCACATCCCTATGGACACTTGTTGTTTGCTTATTGACAATAGCTAAACTAAAAGGTGTGACATGATATCTTAATGTGGTTTTGACCATTGAAATCCAACATTCTTTTTTAAATTCCCATTTATTTTATTTTTTGGGGGGATATTTTTATTTTTATTTTTATTTTTTATTTAAATTCAGTTATCCAACTTTTGGTACATCATTAGTTTCAGTAATTGTCAAGTTCAGTAGTTCATCAATTATATATAACATCCAGTGCTCATCACATCATGTGCCCTCCATAATGCCCATTATCCAGTTACCTCATCCCCCTAACCCACCTCCCTTCCAGAAACTGTCACTTTGGTTTCTGTGTTTAAGAGTCTCTCATGGTGTGTCTCTCTCTCTGATTTCTGCCCATTCAACCTTCCCTCCCTTCCTCTATGATCTTCTGTGCTGTTTCTCATAGTCCACATGTAAGTGAAACTATACGATAATTGTATTTCTCTGATTGACTTATTTTGGCCAGCATAATACTCTCTAGTTCAATCCATGTCGATATAAATGTTAAGATTTCATCCTTTCTGATGACTGAGTAATATTCCATTGTGTGTGTGTGTGTACATATATGTGTATATATATATATATATATATATATATATATATACATACACACACAACATCTTCTTTATCCATTCCTTTGTCAATAAACATCTGGGTTCTTTCTGTAGTTTGGTTATCATAAACATTGTTGCTATAAACCTTGGGGTGCAGGTGCCCCTTCAGATCACAATATTTGTATCTTTGGGGTAAATACCTAGTAGTAGAGTTGCTGGTTTGTAGGGTTAGGTCCATTTAAACGTTCTGAGGAATCTCCATATTGTTTTCTTTCTTTTCTTCTTCTTCTTCTTCTTCTTCTTCTTCTTCTTCTTCTTCTTCTTCTTCTTCTTCTTCTTCTTCTTCTTCTTCTTCTTCTAAGATTATTTATTTATTTATTTGACAGAGAGAGATTACAAGTAGGCAGAGAGGCAGGCAGAGAGAGAGAGGAGGAAGCAGGCTCCCTGCTGAGCAGAAAGCCCAATGCGGGCCTCGATCCCAGGACCCTGAGATCATGATCTGAGCCAAAGGCAGAGGCTTTAACCCACTGAGCCACCCAGGCGCCCATCCATATTGTTTTCCACAGTGGTTGTACCAGCTTGTGTCCTGCCAAAAGTATAAGAGGGTTCCCCTATTTCTGCATTCTCACCAACGTTTGTTGTTTCCTAGCTAGTTAATTTTAGCCATTCTGGCTGGTGTGAGGTGTGGTTTTGAGTTGTATTTTCCTGATGACATGTGATGTTGAGCATTTTTTCATGTGTCTGTTGGCCATTTGTATGTCTTCTTTAGAGAAATATCTGTTCATGTCTTCTACCCATTTCTTGACTGGATTGTTTGTTGTTTTGGATGTTGACTTGGTAAGTTCTTTATAAACTGGATATTAGCTCTTTATCTGATATGTCATTTGCAAGTATCTTCTCCCATTTCATTGGTTGCCTTTTACTGTTGCTGACTGTTTCCTTTGCTGTGCAGAAGCTTTTTATCTTGATGAAGTCCCAGTAGTTCATTTTTGCTTTTGTTTCCCTTCCCTTTGGAGATGTGTCTAGCAAGAAGTTTCTGTGGCTGAGGTCACAGAGGTTGCTGCCTGTGTTCTCTAGGATTTTTTTTTTAGATTTTATTTGTTTATTTGTCAGAGAGGGAAGGAGAGAGAGACAGAGAGCAAGCACAAGCTGGGAGGGGGGTGGGGAGGTGCTGCAAGCAGAGGGTGAAGCAGGGTCCCCGTGTAGCAAGGAGCTTGATGCTAGACTCAAACCCAGGACCCTGGGATCATGACCTGAGCTGAAGGTGGCCACACTCAGGCATCCCCTCCTCTAGGTTTTGATGGATTCCTGTCTCACATTTAGGTCTTTGATCCATTTTGAGTTTATCTTTGTATATGGTATAAGAAAATGGTCGTTTCATTCTTCTACATGTGGCAGCCCAATTTCCCCACACTATTTCTTGAAGAGATTGTCTTTTTTCCATTGGATATTCTTTGCTGCTTTGTTGATTAGTTGACCATAGAGTTGAGAGTCCATTTCTGGGTTCTCTGATCTGTTCCATTGATTGATGTGTTTGTTTTTGTGCTAGTACCATACTGTCTTGGTGATTACAGCTTTGTGATAGAGCTTGAAGTCTGGAATTGTGATGCCACCAGCTTTGGTATTCCTTTTTAACATTCCTCTGGCTATTCGGGATCTTTTCTGGTTCCAAGCAAATTTTAGGATTGTTTGTTCCAGCTCTGAAAAATGTCGATGGTATTTTGATAGGGATTACATTGAATGTGTAGATTGCTTTGGGTAGCATAGACATTTTAACAATATTTATTCATCCAGTTCATGAGCATGAAATGTTTTTCCATCTCTTTGTGTCTTCCTCAATTTCTTTCCTAGGTGTTCTATGGTTTTTAGAGTACAGATCCATTACCACTTTGGTTAGGTTTATTTCTAGGTATCTTATGGTTTTGGGTGCAACTGTAAATGGGATCAATTCCTTAATTTCTCTTTCTTCTGCCTCATTGTTAGTGTATAGAAATGCAACTGATTTCTGTGCATTGATTTTATATCCTTTCATGTTGCTGAATTCCTTAATGAGTTCTAATAATTTAGGGGTGGAATCTTTTGGGTTTTCCACATAGAGCATCATGTCATTTATGAAGAGTGAGAGTTTGACTTCTTCTTTGCCAGTTTGGATGCATTTTATTTCTTTCTGTTGTCTGATTGCTGAGGCTAGGACTTCTAGTACTATGTTGAACACAGTGTGGGCATCCCTGTCATGTTCCTGACCTTAGGGGAAAAGCTCTCAGTTTTTCCCCATTGAGCATGATATTAGTTGTGGGATTTTTATATATGGCTTTTATGATGTTGAGGTATGTTCCGTCCATCCCTACACTGTGGCGGGTTTTATTTTTTTTTATTTTAAAGATTTTATTTATTTATTTGACAGAGAGAGACACAGCGAGAGAGGGAACACAAGCAGGGGGGGGGGTGAAAGAGGGAGAAGCAGGCTTTCTCACAGAGCAGGGAGCCCGATACAAGGCTTGACCCCATGTTCCTGGGATCATGACCTGAGTCAAAGGCAGATACTTAACGACTTAGCCATCCACAAGCCCTGTGGAGAGTTGTAATCAAGAACAGATGCTGTATATTGTCAAATACTTCTTTTGGCTCAATTGAGAGGATCATATGGTTCTTGTCCTTTCTTTTATTAATGTGATGTATCATGTTGATTGCTTTGTAGATGCTGAACCACCCTTACAGCCTAGGAATGAGTCCCACTTGGTCGTGGTGAATAATCTCTTTAATGTGCTGTTGAATCCTTTTGGCTGTATCTTGGTTAGACATTTTGCATCCATGTTCATCAGGGATATTGGTCTGCAGTTTTCCTTTTTGACAGGGTCTTTGTCTGGTTTGGGGATCAAGATAATGCTGGCCTCATAGAATGAGTTTGGAAGTTTTCCTTCCAATTCTATTTTTTGAAATGGCTTCAAAAGAATAGGTATTAATTCCTTAAATGTTTGGTAGATTCCCTTGGGAAGGTATCTAGCCCTGAACTCTTATTTTGGGGGAGGTTTTTGATTGTCACTTCAGTTTCCTTGCTGATTATGGATCTATTCAGGTTTTTTTTTTCCTTTCTGTTTCAGTTTTGTTAGTTTATATGTCTCTAAGAATGCATCCATTTATTCTAGATTGCCTAATTTGTGGGCATATAGTTGCTCATAATATGTTCTCATAATTGCTTGTATTTTTTTAGTGTTGGTTGTGATTTCTCTTTCATCCATGATTTTATGAATTTGGGTGCTTTCTCTTTTCTTTTTCATAAGTCTGTCCAGGGGTTTATCAATCTTATTAATGCTTTCAGAGAAACAGCTTAGTTTTGTTGATCTGTTCTACTGTCTTTTGGATTCTCTTTCATTGATTTCTGCTCTCTAATCTTTGTTATTTCTCTTCCCCTATTTGGTCTGGGCTTTATTTGCTGTTATTTCCCCAGCTCCTTTAGGTGTAAGATTAGCTTGTGTATTTGAGACTATTTTTTTTCCCTTGAAAAAGGCTTGTATTGCTTATGTACTTCCCCTTAGGACCATCTTTGCTGCATACAAAAGGTTTTGAACAGTTGTGTTTTCATTAGTTTCCATTAATTTTTCAAATTCTTCTTTAATTTCCTGGTTGACCTATTCATTCTTTAGTAGGATGCCCTTTAACATCCAAGTATTTGAGTTCCTTCCAAATTTCCTCTTGTGAATTGAGTTCAAATTTCAAAGCATTTTGGTCTGAGAATATTGAGGGAATAATCCCAGTCTTTTGGTGCTAGTTGAGACCTGATTTGTGACCCAGTATGTGATCTGATCTAGAGAATGTTCCATGTGTACTTGAGAAGAATGTGTATTTTGTTGCTTTGGGATGGAATGCTCTGAATATATCTGAAATCCATCTGGTCCAGTGTGTTATTCAAAGCCCTTGTTTCCTTGGTGATCTGCTTAGATGATCTGTCCATTGCAGTGAGTGAGGTGTTGAAATTCCCTACTATTATTGCATTATTATCAATGGGTTTCTTTAAGTTGGTTATTCATTGATTTATATATTTGGCTGTTCCCAAGTTCAGATCATAAATATTTACAGTTGTTAGATCTTCTTATTGGGTAGAGACATCAAGTGTGATAGAGTGTACTTCCTCATCCCTTACTACACTTTGGTTAAAATCTAATCTGTGTGTTATAAGCATTGCCACCCTAGCTTTCTTTTGATGTCCATTAGCATGATAAATGATTTTCCACGCCCTCACTTTCAATATGGACATATCTTTGGGTCTAAAATTATTTTCTTGTAGACAGCATATTGGTGGGTCTTGCCTTTTATTTTATATTTTATTTATTTATTTGACAGAGAAATACACAGTGAGAGAGAGAACATAAGCAGGAGGAGTGGGAGAGGGAGAATCAGGCTGTCTTCTGAGCAAGGAGCCCGATGTAGGACTCGATCCCATGACCCTGGGGTCAAGACCTGAGCCGAAGGCAGACGTTTAATGACTGAGTCACTCAGTCATCCTGGGTCTTGCTTTCTTATCTGATCTTGTACCCTTTGTTTTTTTGTTTGGAGCATTTAGCCCATTCACATTCAGAATAACTGTTGAAAGATATGAATGTAATGACATTGTATTACTTGTAATGTCACTGTTTCGGTATATGTGTCTGTTCTTTTCTGCTCTTTGTTACTCTTAGGCTCTCTCTTTACTGAATGGATCCTCTTTAATATTTCTTATAGGGCTGTTTTAGAGATCACATTGTTTTTTTAGTTTTTGTTGTCCTGAAAGGTCTTTATCTACTTCTATTCTGAATGATAGCCTTGCTGGATAAAGTTTTCTTGGCTGCATGTTTTTCTCATTTAGCAACCAGAATATATCATGTCTTTCTGGTCTGGTATGTCTCTGTGGGTAGGTCTGCTGCCAGCTGTATGTTTCTACCTTCATAGTTTATGGATGTCTTGTCTTTTGTTGCTTTTAGGATTTTCTCTTTGTGTTTGAAATTTCTAAGCTTCAATATTATATGTTGGGGGTATTCCCTATTTTTATTGATTTTGAGGGGGGGTTCTCTATGCCTCTTGGACTTGAAAGCCTATTTCCTTCCCCAGATTAGGGAAGTTCTCAGCTATAAGTTGCTCAAATATACCTTCTGCCCCCACTTTCTCTTCCTTTTGGACCCTAATTAGTCTCATATTGTTTGCTTTATGGTATCACTGATCTCTCGAATCCTCCCCTCATGATCAACTAGTAGTTTCTCTCTCTTTTCCTCAGTTTATCTCCATAATTTTGTTTTCTATATCAGTAATTCTCTTGTGCCTCAGTTATCCTAGCTATTAAGAGCTTACCGTTTTAACTGCATCTCATTAATAGCCTTTTTGATTATGACCTGATTAGATTTCAGTTATTTTTTCTCCAGAAAGGAATTCTCTAGCATCTTCTATCCATTTTTGAAGCCCAGCTAGTCTCTTTATAATCATTATTCTTAATTCTAGCTCTGACTTTTTACTAATATCCATATTTATGAAGTCTCTGGCAGTTAGTACTCCTCTTGTTCTTTTTTTAAAAAATATTTTATTTATTTATTTGACACAGAGAGAAAGAGATCACAAGTAGGCAGAGAGGCAGGCAGAGAGAGGGGGATACAGGCTCCCCACTGAGCAGGGAGCCCGATGCGGAGCTTGATCCCAGGATCCTGAGATCATGGCCTAAGGTGAAAGTAGAGGTTTTAACCCTCTGAGCCACTCAGGCACCCCTCCTCTTGTTCTTTTTTTGGGAATCTTTCCATCTTGTCATTTTTGTCCAGAGAAGAATAGATGAATGAAAGAACAAAGTAAAAAAATATCAACCACAACCTCTGCAAAATATACACTAGACAAATTTAAAGAGATCACAAACCAAGAAAGAAAAAAGAAAGAATATAAACAGGTGGACAGAACGGGGTCATACACCAGTTCCTGGGTGTATTTTGGTCTGTTTGTTAGAAGACACTAGATCCCAAAATTGCAAAGAAAGAAAGAAAAAAAAAAAATATATATATATATACACACACACACAAATAAAACTGAGTACAATTAAAGGAAGCCAAAAATGAGGGATATATAGATCAAATGTAAATATAAAAATGATAATTAAAGAAGTCTTAAAAAGAGAGTTGATAAGAAACTAATTGAAAAGGAAGAAAAAATGAAAAAAGAGAAACGAATTTTTAAACTGAAAGACTTAAATAATCATGAGAGAAAAACCTCAAATTCTATATACTATTTACCTTTAGTGCTAGAGTTTTTCAGTTCTTTGTGATCTGTAATTTGGTCTTAGCAGGATGTTCCTGCTGGTCTTCTAGGGGAGGAGTCCTTTGTGCTGATTCTCAGGTGTCTTTGTCCCTGGGCAGAATTACACTGCCCTTGCCAGGGGGCTGGGCTGTGTAAGCTGCTTGGGGTTGCTGTATGTGGCTTTTGTTTCCTGAAGGCTTTCTGTGCTGCTTTAGAGAATGAAAGTAAAAATGGCAGCGCCCTAGTCTCCAGCCCCAGAGCTGAAAGATTCCAGCCCCGGACTCTTCAGTGTGCCCTCAGGAAAAAGCAGTTGATCTCTTTTGTGGGCACCAAACTCTGTGGACTCCTGCTGTGTGCACTGCACTGATTCTCCTGGGGGAAGGCTCTCACAGTAGTTCTGCCACTTGCTGTGGCCCTTCTGGGGAAGTGGTTGCCGGATTGTGCCACAGTTCAAGGTTTATGTCAACACTGAGCTGAAAGCCCACTCCTGGACTCAGTGATTGTAGCCGGCTTCCCTGTTCCAATACTTGGGAACTCTGTCACACTCAGGCAACCCCGTTCTTTCTGTGACCCTGGGGGATCCTGAGACCACACCGTCCCACCTAGGATTCTTCCCTACTTTGCCACCTGAGCACCTTTTAGGCAGGGACATCTCTCTCCAGAGCAGACTTCTAAAATTTCTGATTTTGCACTCTGCTCTTATATCATTTTCTGGTAGTTAGCTTACAGAGGCTCCCTCCCACCCAGGGTTTTTCTTCTGCTATATATCCCCTCAGGTTCACTTCTTCACATCTCCTACTTTGCAAAAAGTGGTCGCTTTTGTGTTTGTAGAAGTGCAGCAATTCATTTTTTAAATCTTACGTTGAGTTCACAGGTGTTCAGATATCTCCTTATCTGAATTCAAGGTAATAAATGAAACGAAGTTCTCCTGTTCTTCTGACATCTTCCCTCCCTGTAAGTCCAAAATTTTTAAGTCAGATACTAGTTCTTTGCTCAGCCCTGAACAAGTTGGGTCATTGGACACACAGATCTACTCTTTGCCTCCCTAGGGGGAGGCTAAGAATTGGGAATTTTTATCCATTCACTCTGTGGATGTTGGCTATGAGCCCAAGTGTCTGTCTCCAAGCATCTTTGTTCACTTTGCTGGAACTATCAGATCTCCAAGACTGGCATGATAGAAGCCAGTTTTCTGGGAACTCCTCCCAGAAATTTGGGAGAGTAGATGCATGAACTAAGCTCCTTCCTCCCCTGCAAGAAATTTTGTGCTAAAGGGTCTTCTTCTGATTGTATGGTCTTGTGCCTGGGGTAAGGATTCCAGAAAAGGTGTCCTGATGCCCATATAGGCTTCAGGTAGTCTGGGTTTGCATTATCCTTGGGTTCAGGAACCTTTCAAATAGTTTCTGTATTTTTACAAAGGAAATTTATCTGTGAATTTTTGCTGATTCTGTGTGTGTGTGTTGACAGTAGGAAGAGGAAGAGCTTCCTTCTTGTCATCTTACAGATGTCATTCCCCATTTACTTTTTATTTATAACTTGCTTTTATTTAACTTTTATTTAATTATGTAGCTTGACCACTCACATTATTTAGCAGAATTATATTTGAGTGACTTTGGCTACCTCCACATCTCCAATATACTATCAAAAATGTTTAATAATATTGAAGACAAGCCAAAGAATATTTCCATAAGGTAAGATGTTGTCTTCATGTTAAGGTGTCCATTTTCACTATTTTCCTCTATAGATTCAACGCAATCCCAATCAAATCCCTCATCCAGTTTAAAACATATTGACAAGCTGATTCCAAAGTTATATGGAAAGGTAAAAGAAGTAGAATAATAAAAATAATTTCATAAATGGATCTTGAGTTAGGAAAGGACTTTTAGATGTAACCCAAAAAGCATGATGGAAAAAAAATGATGTATTGAGCTTTATCAACATTAAAATCTTGTTCAATGAGGGTGGCTCAGTTGGTTAAGTGTCTGACTCTTGGTTTCAGCTCTTTCATGATCTCACGGCTCATGAGATAGAGACCCGCATTGGGTTCTGCACTCAGCAGGGAGTCTGCTTGAGATTCTCTCCCTGTGCCCCTCCCCACCACATGCACACTCTCTCAGTCTCTAAAATAAATAAAAATAAATAAAATCTTGTACAGCGAAAGACACTGAGAAGAAAATAAAAAGACATGACACAGACCAGGAGAAACTATTTGCTTATATTTCTGAGTGAGAATTTGTATTGAGAATCCACTTAAAAACCCTAAAATGCCAAATGGTAAAAACTTAATAAAAAGGGGCAAAAGTTCTAAGCATATATCTCACCAAAGGAGATACGTGGATTATAAATAAACCTGAAAAGAAGCTCAATATCATTAACTCTTAGGTAAATGTGAACTAAAACCACACTGAAATGCCCCTATGCAACTATTAGAGTGACAGGGAAAAAAAAAGACCTGGTAATGTAAGTAAGCTAGGTCAAGGGAATTTGCAGAAATGCAAGAAATTTGCATGAATGCTGAGGAAGGAGATGAAGAGTCAGACAACATGAGATAAAAGTTAAGACACATGGCGAATGATTACAGTATTCCATATCTGTCTCATAGGATGTCCAGTAAAAGGAGTTATAGATAGATAAGGGAAGAATAATCTAAAAGACAAAAGAAGGAAATTTCCTTTGGGTGAATAGAATATTCAAATTGAAAAGGCCCATCAAACGGTGAATATAATGAATGAAGCAAGATTCTACACCTAGGCATATCCTTCTAATGTAGAATTCTGAAAGAGAAAAGCACATTTCAATAACTTACAGAAAAGGAAAACAAAATATCCACAAGGAAATGAGGCCAGACTCAATTTAGAAAAGAGCTATTTACTTATGTTATAAATGGTGGACGAGTGTGTAGCTCTCTTATACTGTCCCTGTATTTTCTACTCTCTTCTCCCCAAATTGTTAAAACACTATTTGTAGTCCAGACAGTTAAAGTGTTTATATTAATGTAACTATTTAAATGTTTAGATGACAAGCTCGTCTGTACATTCTAGTCATACCTCCTTACTTTATTTTTTTTTACCTCCTTACTTTAGTAGACTTCTTTCTTCTTTAATTTCCATTTGTGTCTTTTAATATCTTTTTGTTTTCTTGATAAATTTCAATTGTTTCATCATATCATTTATTTTTTGGTTCCATTTGTTGAGGGTCAGTTAGACTTCTCAGTCATTGTATTCTAATAGGTGCTGCTTATTTCAAGACTCACTGTATTGTATCAGTCTAACAAGGATGAATTCATTGTTACTGGAATCTCAAGTTTTTCAGTTTCTGTTTTTACATCTTTATTCTATTACTAAATCACTCATGTAACATTCTTAGTAAGATCTATAGAAGTAAAATTGCTGTGCCATTATGTGCTGGGAAATGCCTTTACAATATACTTTCTTTTCTTTATTCTGTATCTGAGAACTGAATATAGAATTCTAGGTTGAAGATAGTTTTGAAGGCAGTATTCATTTTTTAAGATAGTAGCCAGTACTCCTGTTGAGTAGTCTAATACTGCTCTTATTTTGTCTTTTTGTATCTCATCTCTTGCTTCCTTTTTGGGTTTTTGGAGCATCTCTTAACCCTAATTTTCAGAAAAAAATTTTGATGATATATATGATATATCGGATGATATATATAATGCAAGTCTGTTTTCATTTTGCTGTGCGCTTGATATAGCCATTCAATCTTTAGACCTATATACATTGAAAGATCTTATTTATTTTATGCTTGGTCTCTGGAATTCTTATCAGTCAGATAATGGCCTTTTTAGTTTAAACTACTGCATTAAAAATATTTTGCTTATTTTATGAATTTTGTCTTATTCCATGCTTCTTGAAAAATTCTTCAAATTTTTATTTAAAATTGCCTCTCAGCAATACTTTAAACTTCTAAATGCCCTTTATTATCATCTGATTATTGATTTCTTTCTCTTTTATTCTTTGTTAACCTGAAATCCAAATTTTTTTTAAAAGATTTTATTTATTGGGCGCCTGGGTGGCTCAGTGGGTTAAAGCCTCTGCTTTCGGCCCAGGTCATGATCTCAGGGTCCTGGGATCGAGGCCCGCATCGGGCTCTCTGCTTGGCAGGGAGCCTGCTTCCCCCTC
Organism: Ailurus styani; assembly: GCA_002007465.1. NCBI lineage: Eukaryota > Metazoa > Chordata > Mammalia > Carnivora > Ailuridae > Ailurus > Ailurus styani. The sequence goes on along the minus strand of LNAC01001524.1, from coordinate 35,480 downwards.
TCTCTCTTTGCCTGCTTCTCTGCCTCCTTGTGATCTCTCTCCCTCTGTGAAATAAATAAATAAAAAATCTTAAAAAAAAATAAAAAAAAAAATAAAAGATTTTATTTATTTATTTGACACAGAGAGAAAGATATCACAAGTAAGCTGAGAGACAGGCAGAGAGAGAGGAAGAAGCAGGCTCCCCACCAAGCAGGGAGCCCGATGCGGGCCTCGATCCCAGGACCCTAAGATCATGACCTGAGCCAAAGGCAGAGGCTTTAACCCACTGAGCCACCCTGGCGCCCTGAAATCCAAATTTATAGGCATCTTATATTTTATGTACCAGATCTGGCAGCCCTATCCTCTTTTGCCAAAATTTAATTAGGCCTCAAATATGCACATATGCATGTACACACACACACACATACACACACACGTATGCATGCACACACACATACATATATACACACACATTAAAATATATTTAAAGGGACAGGATCACATCAATAGGAAAGAATAAATGTATAGTTCTAGACATCAGCACAGAGGAAAACTATGGTGATATTAGAAAAATGAAATTAGATCTTTATTAACATGAAAAGTATCCATAAAGGGACTTGGCGTATTCAATATTTATTCCAGAAGTATTTATTGAACATATATATTACGTACTGTTCTAAGCACTGGGATTACAGCTGTGGACAAAATAAACAAGTTCCCTACCCCTTTTCTTCAAATAGTGATAAATAATACATAAACTAAGCCAGGAGCTATATATAGAACAATAGAAAAATGATCAAGGAAAGTGATAATTTTAAAATATATGATTTAAATAACATTTTTTAACTTTTTAATTTTAATTCCAGTATAGTTAACATACAGCGTTATAAAAGTTTCAGGTGTACAATATAGTAGTGATTCAAAAACTGTACACATTATTCAGTGCTCATTGTAAGTGTACTCTTTAATCCCCATCACCTATTTCACCCACACCCCACAACCCACCTTCCCTCTGATAACTATCAGTTCTCTAGAGTTAAGAGACTGTTTCTTGGTTTGTCTCTCTTTTTCTCTCTCTTTATTCCCTTTGCTTTCTTGTTTTGTTTCTTGTATTCCATATATAAATGAAATCGTATGGTATTTGTCTTTCTCTGATTGGCTTAGCATTATACTCTCTAGCTTTGTCCATGTTATTCAAATGGCAAGAGTATAGATTGTTTAAGGTAGTAGAGACATTTTAAAAATATTTGTTCTTCCAACATATGAGCATCGAATATCTTTCCATTTCTTTATGTCATCTTTTTTCCTTCGTCATTGTTTCAGAGTATAGATCTTTCACCTCTTGGCTTAAGTATATTCTTAGGTATTTTATTATTTTTCATGTAACTGTAAATGGGATTGTTCTATTAATTTCCCTTGTTGCCTCTTCACTATTAGTTTATAGAAATGCAATAGATTTCTGTACATCAATTTTGTATCTGGCAATTTTACTGAATTTATCAGTTTTCGGTGGAATCTTCAGGGTTTTCTATGTATAGTATTATGTAATCTGCAAATAGTGCAAGTTTACTTTTTCCTTACCAACCTGGATGCCTTTATTTGTTTTTCTTATCTGATGGCTGTGGCTAGGACGTCCAGTACTGTGTTGAATAACAGTGATGAGAGTGGAATCCTTGTCTTGTTCCTGATCTTAGGGAAGAATCTCTCAGTTTTTCCCCATTGAGTGTGGTTTCCCCATTGAGGCTGTGGGATTTTCACACAAGGCCTTTCTTATGTTGAGGTATGTTCCCTCTAGACCTACTTTTTTGAAAGGTTTTACCGAGAATGGATGTTGTACTTTCTTTAATGCTTAATCTGCATTTATTGAAATGATCACATGGTTCTTATCCTTTCTCTTGTTGATGTGGTACAACATGTTGATTGTTTTGTAAGCATTGAACCATTACTCCTGTTCCTGGAATAAATCCCACTTGATCATGGTGAATGATTTTTTTTAATGTATTGTGGATTTGGTTCGCTAAGATTTTGTTGAGGATTTTTGCATCTATGTTCATCAGAGACATTGGCCTGTAGTTCTCCTTTTTTTATGGTGTCTTTATCTGACTTTGAAATCAGGATATGCTGGTCTCATAGAATGAATGAAAGTTTTTCTTCCTCTTCTATTTTTTGGAATAGTTTGAGATGAATAGGTATTAACTCTTCTTTAAATGTTTGGTAGAATTCACCTATGAAGCTCTTTGGTCCTGTACTTTTGTGTGTTGGGAGTTTTTTGATTACTGATTCAATTTCGTTGCTGGAAATTTGTTTGTACAAATTTTCTATTTCTTTCTGGTTCAGTTTTGGTAGGTTATATGTGTCTAGGAATTTGTGTATTTCTTTAGGTTGTCCAATTTGTTGGCATATAATTTTTCGTAATATTCTCTTATCATCCTTTGTGTTTCTGTCATATTGGCTTTTGTCTTTGTTTTCTGGTCTTGTTTATTTGAGTCCTATCTCTCTGTTTTCTTATTTAATGAGGTTTATCAATTTTGTCAATTTTTTTTTAAAGAACCAGCTCCTGGTTTCATTGATCTGTTCTATTTTTTTAAATTTCCATATCATTTATTTCTGTTCTAATAGTTATTATTTCCCTTCTGCTGGTTTTCGGTTTTCTTTATTATTAAGGGTAAGGTTGGGTTGTTTATTTGAGATTTTTCTTTCTCCTTAAGATAGGCTGGTATTGCTATATTCCTGCCTATTATAACTGCATTTGCTGTACCCCATAGGTTTGAATTTTCATTTGTTTCCATGTCATTTTTAATTCTTTGATTTCTTCGTTGACCCATTTACTGTTTAGTAACATTTTATCTAATGTGGTTGTTTTTATGCTCTTTCTAGGTTTTTTCTTGTGGTTGATTTCTAGTTTCCTAGCAGTATGGTGAGAAAAGATGGATGGTATGCCTTCAGTAATTTTGAGTTTGTTGAGATTTGTTTTGTGGCTTGATATGTGATATATTCTGAAGAATGTTTTATGTGCTCTCGAAAATAATATGGTTTCTGTTGTTTTAGGATGTAATGTTCTGAATATATCTGTTAAATCTATCTCATCTAGTATGTCTTTCAAAGCCAGTGTTTTCTTGTTGATTTTCTGTTTGGATAATTTATCTATTAATGTAAGTGGGGTGTTAACCTCCACTATTATTGTATTATTTTTGATTAGTTCCTTTATGTTTAACTGTTTTATGTATTTGGGTGCTCCAATTTTGGGTGCATAAATGTTTATAGTTGTTGTATCTTTTTGTTGGATTATTCCCTTTTTTATTTTTAGCGTCCTTCCTTGTCTCTGGTTATAGTCTCTGTTTTGTTTTGTTTTTTTTAAAGATTTTATTTATTTATTTCACAGAGGGAGAGAGATCACAGGAGGCATAGAGACAGGCAGAGAGAGAGGGGGAAGTAGGCTCCCCGCCGAGCAGGGAGCCCGATATGGGCCTCGATCCCAGGACCCTGAGATCATGACCTGAGCCGAAAGCAGAGGCTTTAACCCACTGAGCCACCCAGGCGCCCAATATAGTCTCTGTTTTAAAGCCTCTTTTGTCCAATACAAGTATTGCTACCCTGGCTTTCTTTTGACATCCGTGTACATGATAAATGTCTCTCCACCTCTTCATTTTCAATGTGCAGGTGCTGTTTGGTCTGAAAAGAGTCTCCTTTAGGCAGCATAAAGATGCATCTTTCTTTCTTCTTTTTTTTTTAAGTGGCAGAAGCAGGACTTTTTTTTTTTTAAGATTTTACTTATTTATTTGAGAGAGTGTTAACATGAGAGAGAGAAAGAGAGCATGAATGGGGAGGGGAGAGGCAGAGGGAGAGGGAGAATCAGACTCCCCACTGAGCAGGGAGCCCGATATGGGACTCAATCCCAAACCCTGGGATCATGACCTGAGCTGAAGGCAGCCTTTTAACCTACTGAACCACTCAGGCACTGGAGGCATGATTTTTTTTTTCTTTCAAATATGTATTTAAATTCTGTTTAGTTGTAGGGCACCTGTGTGGCTCAGTTTGTTATGCATCTGCCTTCAGCTCAGGTCATGATCCTAGGATCCTGGGATCGAGCCCCACATTGGGCTACCTGGTCAGCTGGGAGTCTCTTACTCTCACTATACTTTTGCCCCTCCCCATGCTCATGCTCTCTCTCTGGCTTTTTCTCTCTCTCAACTAAAAACATAAAATCTTTTAAAAAATAAATTCTAGTTATTGAATCTTGTTTTTTGATCCACTTTTTCACCCTATGTGTTTTTATTGGAGTTTTTAGTCCATTTACACTCAAAGTAATTATTGAGAGATACATTATTTTTTGCCATGTTGTTGCTCACTTTGTGGTTGTTACTGTAGTTTTTCTCTTGTTGTTTCTTCTCTTGCTCTTTTTCATAGTTTATTCACTTTTTTTAGTGATATACTTGGACTTTTCACCTTATTCTTTGAATGTCCACTACTGTTTTTTTGATTTATAGTTACCTTTTGGTTTGTATATTTCATCCCATGCATGTTATACTCTATTTTAAGTTGATGGTTACTTACATTTGAACCCATTCTTTACTCTTCTCCACCACGTTTTAGGTATGTGGTGTCATATTTTACATCCTTTTATTCTGTGGTCCCTTAACCAATTTTTAGAGTAATACTTATTTTTAATGGTTTTGTGTTTTTTTTTTTAATTTTCATATTCACCTATAGTCTTTCCTTTCCATTTAAAGGGTTCCATTTATTGTTTCTTGTAGGTCTGGTTTAGTGGTCCCAAATTCCTTTAGTTCTTGTTTGTCTGAAAACTATCTCTTTTTCTATTGTGAATGATAGCCTTGATGTGTCGTGTATTTTTACTTACAGATTTTTCCCTTTCAGCACTTTGAATATATCACCCCTCTCTCTTCTGGCCTCTAAAGTTTCTACTGAATAATCAGCTCATAGCCTTATGAAGTTTCCCTTGTATGTAACTATCTTCTTTTGTCTTAATGCTTTCAAAATTTTCCCCCCTTTATCACTGCCTATTGCATTATAATTATGATGTGTCTGGGTGTGGACCTCCTTGGGTTGATTTTCTGGGGGGTTGGATCTCACTCCTGGATCTGGGTATCTGTTTCATTCACCAGATTTGGGAAGTTTTCAGCTATTATTTCTTCAAATAAATTATCTGCCTCTTTTTCTCTCCTTCTCGAATCCCTATTATCTGAATATTATGCTTTCTGGAGTCACTGCATTTCCTAAGAGTATTCTCAATTTGCATAATTTTCTTTTCTGTCAGTCAGCTTGCTTACTTTCCATTACTCTGCCTGTTAGGTCATTAATTCATATCTCTGCTTCCTCTAGCCTGCTATTTATTCCATCAAGTATATTTTTTTAAATTTTTTTATTGTGTTGTTCATTTCTGATTTGTTCTTTTTTATCTCTTTATTAAGGGTCTCACTGATGTCCTCTCATTTTCTCAAGTCCAATGAGTACCTTTATGATTATTACTTTAAATTCTCTACCTGACATATTATTTATATCCATTTCACTTAGTGCTCTTGCTGTGGTTTTTCCTGTTTCATTTGTGATACATTTTTCTGTCTCTTCATTTTGTGTAATTCTCTATGTCTTTTTCTCTGTATTAGGAAAGTTAGCTCTGTCTCCTTCTCCTGTTCTTGAAGGTAATGGCTTTATAAAGAAGAGGTCCTTTAGTGCCCTGCAGTACAGTGTCAACTTTTTCCTTGGACCTGATGCTTCAGGGAGTATCTTCTGTGTGTGTTGGATGTGCCCTGCTATTGAGTTCTAGCTGCTTTTCCTACTTTTTCCCTCAGTCTAGTTGTCTGCAGAGACTGTTTGCCTGTTGTTGGCAGTGTTTGGTCTCTCCCTGGGTGGGGTGTGTTTTTACAAGCTCTGTATTGGTGTGCTTGCAAAATGAGATCTGCTGCCATTGCCACTGGGAGTGAAGTCCTCCAAAACATGCAGATTGGGAGAGGAGGTGGTGGTAGGGTTTGCCTAGGTCTTCTTGGGGTTGGGGCCTGTATCACCAGACCTGTGGCAAGTGTGACTGTACAGGGGAGGATCCGTGGAAGTAGTGTGGGCCAGGGCTTAGTGTAAGTAGGTTAGGTAGGGAGTGTCACTGCCATGCTGGTTCCTGTAGGTGGCTTTCTGTGGTACTTGCCAGCTGCTTTGTTTCTGATGGGGTCTCCCCATGAACTCTGACTCTCTAGGCTGCACTCTGAGGGGAGTAAATAATTGTCCTCCCTGCATTTTTGAAACTGCTGATTTTATGCTGTATCTCTGCTGGCTTTTTGTCATGCTGTATTTTTAATGGCACTTCCTGAGGCCCTCCAGGCTCTCCCAGAGCCAAGCCCGTTGATTTTTAAAATTCCAAGCTTAAGTCACCCTGTTTTGTAAGAACTCATGAGATTTGGCCCCTCTAGCTTTGAAAACCAAATGTTATGGGGATTTGTGTTCCCTGTGCAAGCTCCTTATGTAATAGTCTGTTTTTCCTTCTTCTCCAGGCCACCAGCTCCCTCTGGAGCCTAGTCAGTTAGGGTCTGTTTTGCTCTCAAACCACATTTTCACCTTCCTGCCTTCCTTGATACAGACTCTTTTCTTCCTTTAGTTGTATAGTTTCTTCTGCTAGTCTTTGGGCCATTTTCTGGGTTATTTATGCTGATGTGTTTTTTATCTAGTTGTATTGGTGGGACAAAGTAATCTTAGGGTCCTCCTACTCTGCCATCTTCTCAGCCTCTCTCTTGAAATAAGGTTTTAAGCAATGTGTATATCTGAATATTGGTGGACTTATTTAATAATGGAAATATATATGTAAGTTTCTGTTTATTTGCATATATATTTTATTTGTGGTAAGGTAAAAACAAATTTTGTAGTATACACACCAGATGGTGACTGGGAAGAAAAAAGAGGAAATGAGTTTTACTACTCTTAGTAATAATATACATTCTTTACAAATTTATAAATTAAAGTAGGCCATATATAAATAAATACACAAATGTTTTAAAGCAAAAAATAACAAAGCTTTTAAGAACAAAGTTTAATTTGTTTCTACCATCTTTAAAGGACCCACTACATTAAAACATGATGTTTTAGTTTCTTTACTTGATTGTTATTGTGGACTAAGTATAGATAGAAGTTTTTACCATAAAATGCTAGCTCAATTATCATCTAGTGTTCATGTGTAAATTACTGATATCTTAAATTTTTATTTTTTGTTTCTAAAGTAGATATATTTATGTTTCATACTGATCTGAATGGGGAACATCTCATTAATTACAACAATCTAGTTATTATGTAATATACACAATATGAATTACCTTAATTCCATCTTTATAATTGAGGAGAAATGAAACAAATTGCATAACTTCTTAGATATTGCCACTGCTTTCCAAGGTTGCTTGCCTTTTACTTGGAAGTTTCCTGAGTTGGAGGCTCTACAATGTATATGAATAATAACTCATTCACATTTAAAAAAATAGTTTCTTCAGAAAGTTTATGCTAATATTGATTTATTTTTTTAAAAAAGTTTTATTGAGGTATATTTCTTATATTATACTATTCACACCTTTGAAATGTACAATTTAGTGGTTTTTCAGTATATTTGAAGTTGTGGGAAACCATTGCCACAGTCAATTTTAGAGCATTTTTGTCTCCTCAGAAAGAAATTCTGTTTACTTTAAGTTTTTAATTTCCTAATCCCCATCTTTTCCCTATTCCCAGGCAAATACCAATCTATTTTATGACTCTGCTTTATGACTCTGTATATTTGTTTATTTTGGACATTTCATATAGTGGAATCATACAATATGTGGTCTTTTGTGAATGGGTATTTTACTTAGCATATTTTCAAGGTTCTACCATGTCGTAGCATCCATCTGTATTCATTTATTTTTATTGCTGAGTAATACTGCATTGTATGAATATACCGTGTTTTGTTCATTCCTTGGTTGATGAACAGTTGGACTGTCCATATTTTGACTATTATGAAGAATTCTTTTTATATTCTCAGTGAAAGTTTCATATATGTATATATGTACATATATATATAAAAATTTGCAAATATTTTCTTCAATTCTTTGGTTGTTTCTCTTTCTTGATAGTGCCTTTGAAGAGCATAGTGGTTTTTTTTAAAGATCTCATTTATTTGTTTGACAAAGCACAGGCAGGCAGAGCGGCAGGCAGAGGGAGATGGAGAAGCGGGCCCTGCACCGAGCAGGGAGCCCATTGTGGGCCTCGATCTCAGGACCCTGAGATCATGACCTGAGCTGAAGGCAGACACTCAACGACTGAGCCACCCAGGTGCCCCAAGAGCATAGTTTTTAATTTTGATGAAGTTCAATTTTTTATTCAGTTACAGAATATTTATTATTATTTTTTAACAGTTCCTGTCTTTTTGCTGATGCTCTCTATTTGATGTGGTATTGCATCATACTTAACTTTTTAATTATGATTTTAAAGTATATTTATAGTAGATGCTTTGAAGACTTTCTCTTTTAAATCGGATGTCTGGATTTTTTCACAAGCACTTTATGATATTTCTCTTGATGTCTGAGTCATACTTTTATTTCTTTGTATTTCTCATAATTTTATGCTTGAAACTGTACATTTCAGATAATAATTATAGCAGCTCTCGGCACTGCCATCCTCTCTCCCCCATCTGTGGAACTTGTTACTATTATTTGCTGGTACATTTATGACTGGTTGGATGATTTTTATTTTTTATTTTTTAATTAACATATAATGTATTATTTGCTTCAGTGGTACAGGTCTGTGATTCATTAGTCTTACACAATTTAAAGCACTCACCATAGCACATACCCTTCCCAGTGTCCATAACTGGATGGATAATTTTAATATGAAGCTTCTGATGTTGTTCCTTAAGTGCTGCATCCTTGGGCATGCCCCGTTTGTGGGTTAACAATGGTTTACCTGACCATACCAAGTTACTAAGTTCCATAATTGACAGCTGATATGTTTATTGTTTTCAACAATACCCTGGGATGTAAATTGCTTCATACACTAAACCAGTCAAATTTCAGTTCCTTTATAGGATGTTTTCTGAAGTCAGCATTTGAAATTTTGATATTTTTTCTGATCCTAGGTTGATTTCCCTCATTCTCCTTGGCCTTCTCTCTCTTACACCCCTTTCTCTCAGGCAAAATAGCTGGCCTACAGTTTAGCCTGGACATCTAATGAATCTTCTTATCTCTGCACAACAATTGTCTTTGGCTTAGTATATGAGCCATTGTTGTTTTCCAGTGCCCATTGTGGTGCTTTGGTCTGAATGAATGAAGTAAGAACAACCTGTCAATGATGCAAGCATATCCTCTGCTGGAGCATCTTAAAATCTGGAGAAGTATAATTCAGATAATAAAAATGCACATATAAGGAACTTATCCCCTTCTCTTTGTATTAACATATTTTGCTTGGTTATCATCATTTTATAAAACATTTAATGGGTTAATATGTGTATTTAATTTCCCCAAATGAAAGTTATAAATCATTCAAATGAAAAAAAATACCAAGGTTTTACCTTGAAAAGTGGTTGCCTTATAATTTTGAATGCAACTGAAAGCATATTCTTTCCAGGGAATTCATAATCTTAATAAAAGGCTTAGGAAAAATTGTATTTTCATTATAGAGGGAATAAAATATGGGAAGAAGGGGTGTTTTTTTTCTTTTTTCATTTCAACGTCTGCCTTTATTTAAAAATCACTTTCAGGTTATTTTGTAATATATTTATTGATTAAAATTTTTATTAGGTTAAAAATGAAATCGTTGCTATGCTGGTAATGCACATATTTCCCATTAAAGTGTCTAAAACATCTAGACTTATAAGATGAATTGGAAAGATGTACCCAAGATAACAAAGAACATTAAGTTAGCACAAGTTAAATGTCATAGTGATGCTTGGAACATTGAAGAAAATTGTCTGCAAGAGTAATAACAGTGGCATTAATACTTAACATAGTAGTTTTACTCTCTCAGTTGATGTTTAAGTAGGCTTAACAATAACACAGCTAAATATACAATATTTGTATTATTGGTGTCAGTACTTTTAAGGATGTGTAAGGAACTGTCAGTAATTTGGAAGCATGTTTATTGTGAAGAAAAAAGAAACATGGGACCCGTCAATATTCCTGCTGGGGTGGTCAGAAGAGGCCTCCTGGAGAATTAGGACTTTCACTATTGTCCACTGGTAATGAGGCCACTGATATAGTGTTATCAGTGGAGACCATCTCGATAGCTGGAACTCACCTTTTTGCCCATTACTGACAAGGAGTTCTTCACCTTTTGTGTTAGCAGAGGGCAAGTGGAGAACTTGGCCTTCTACTTCCATGTGGAAGTAAAGAAATGGTCTCTGCAATGACTAGGGTCCAAAAAAGCTAACTAAAACAAGATCTTAGTAAGACACAGAGTCTCATTACATAATATGAAAATATCTAGATTTCAACTAAAAAAAATCATGTTATTCCAAGGAACAGGGAGATATAAATCTGCATGAGAAAAGATAAACAATAGTTCTTAACAGTGAAATGACAGAGATTTTAGAAATGACAAAGATTTTAATGGTGCTTGATAAAAATGCTTCAACAAATGAACACACTTGAAACAAATAAAAATATAGCAAGATTCAGCAAAGAAGTAGAAAGCCTCAACAACAAAACTGACACCATGAAGAAATAAATGGGAAACTTAGAAATTCAATTCTAATAACTGAAATAAAAACTTAAGTGAATTGTCTCAACAGGAGAATGGGAGAGTAAAAAGAACTTGTGAACTGAAAGAAAAATGAAAGTTGTCAATCTAAACGACAGAAAATTACCAAATTTAAGAAAGTGATGAAAAATGGAAAAAAAAAGTGGAACTACAACAAAAAATATAATGTTTGTTTTTTTGAGTTCTGGAAAGAGAAGAAAAGGAGCACAGGAGTAAATAGTACTTGAAGAAATAATGTTGAAAAAAATTTTTTAAGATTTTATTTATTTGACAGAGACACAAGGAAAGAGGGAACACAGGCAGGGGGAGTGGGAGAGAGAGAAGCAGGCTTCCTGCCAAGCAGAGAGCCCGATGTGGGGCTAGATCCCAGGATCCTGGGATCATGACCTGAGCCAAAGGCAGGAGCTTAACGACTGAGCCACCCAGGCACCCCTGTTGAAATCTTTTCAAATTTGGCAGGAGACATAAGATGATTCAGGTGTTGAGTGAAACCTAGACAGGATTAACTCAAAGAAATTCATGCAAAACACACCAAAGAAAAAAAATCCTTTTTTTAAAAAGATTTTATTTATTTATTTTACAGAGAGAGAGAGAGATCACAAGTAGAGAGGCAGACAGAGAGAGAGGAGGAAGCAGGCTCCCCGCCAAGCAGGGAGCCTGATGCGGGGCTCGATCCCAGGACTCTGAGATCATAACCTAAGCCGAAGGCAGAGGCTTTAACCCACTGAGCCACCCAGGCACCCCCAAAGAAAAAAATTTCTTGATAAGTTCAGAGAAAATAGCTACCTTAGCTCTAGGGGAAAGCATTTCAAATGACAGTGGATTGCTCCTGAGAAATCAGGGAAGCCAGAAAGAAGTAGAACTTAAACTTCTTTTAAGTTGCTGAAAGAAAAAAAAATGACAACATATTGGTCATAAACCCATTGAAAGTATATATTAGGAATGGATGGTAAATCTAGACATTTTCAAATGAAGGAAAACTTAAGAGAATTTGTTGCCAAGAGACCTACCCTAAAAGCATGGTTAACCGATATTCTCTAAATTAAAAGAAAATAATAAAAGTAGGAATTTTGGAACACCAAGAAGGTAGAAAGAACATGGTCATTAAAAAAGTTGGCAAATGTAATAGACTTTTCTTCTGTTGGGTTTTTTACATTATGTTTGATGATCGAAGCAAAACTTACAACATTCTTTTCTAATTGTATGTAGAGGAAATATTTCTGCCAATTATATTATAAATGATGTAAAGGAACACAAAAAATGATAATATTTCTATATTTCACTCACATTGGTCGATGAAAACACCAGTAGCATGTGCAAAATTATGCGTGTATGATGTAATACCTAGAGCAATCACTGAAAAATTTGTATGAATGATATATTAAAAAATACTATATAATGCCAAATGAAATTCTAAAAAATATCTTCATATTACCCACAGGATGGTAGGAAAAATGAACAGTAAGTGAAAACAGAGATAACAAGCAGAAAACAATTAAATTGGCAGATAGCATTAACATATCAATAATTAAATTAAACATGCATGATCTAAATATACCAATTGAAGGACAGATACTGTTATAGTGGATTTAAAATGTCACCCAGTGATAATGCCTTCTACAAGAAACCCACTTTATTTATTTATTTATTTATTTATTTATTTATTTATTTATTTATTTAAAATATTTTATTTATTTATTTGACAGAGAGAGTGACAGCAAGAGAGGGAACACCAGCTGGGGAATGGGAAAGCGAGAAGCAGGCTTTCCTGCAGAGTAGGGAGCCTGATGCGGGACTCAATCCCAGGACCCTGGAATTGTGACCTGTGTTGTAGGCAGACACTTAACAACTGAGCCACCCAGGTGCCTAAGAAACCCACTTTAGGTATAATGATATAGGTAGGCTGAAAATAAAAGAATAGAAAAAATATATATCATGTGAACATTAATCAGAGGAAAGTAGCATTGACTATATTAATATATGACACCCTTCAGAGAAAATTATCAGAGACATTAGATCATTATATAATGTTAAAACAGTCAACAAAGAAGACCTAATAATTCTGAATGTATATGCACCAACAATAGAGCTGCAAAATATGTGAGAAAAAGTGATATAGTTAAAAGAAGAAATGGATAAATTCACAATTATCCTCAGAGACTTCACCACCCCTCAAAATTTGATAGAAAAACTAGACTGAAATTAAGGGTATACAGTGATTCAACAACACGATCAACTAACATGATCTAATGATATTTGTAGAACTCTTCACCCTAAGACAGCAGATTATGCATTCTTTTCAAGTACCTACAGAATGTATACCAAGATCATATATAGGACCATAAAACAAACTTCAAATTTAAAGGAGTTGATATCATATGGTGATCTCATACAGTGACCAAAAAGGAATTGAACTAGAAATCAATGTCAGAAAGATAACATGAAATCCCAAAACTTACGGAAGGAAACAATACACTCCCAAGTAGTCTGTGGGTCAAAGAGGAAGTCTTAAGGGAAATAAAATAAGTTATGGGCTCAGTGAAAATGGCTATAGAACATATTAAAATTTGTAAGACCAAGCTAAAACTGTGCTGAGAAGGAATTTTATTTTATTTTTATTTTATTTAAATTCAATTAGCCAACATATAGTACATCATTAGTTATTGATGTAATAATGTTCAGTTATTTATTAGTTGGGTAACACCCAGTGCTCATCAGATTACATGCCATCTTTAATGTCCATCAACCAGTTACCCCATCCCCCACCACCCCCTTCTGCAACCCTCAGTTTGTTTCCCCGAATCAAAAGTCTATCTTGGTTTGTGTCTCTCTCTGATTTCTTTCCATTCAGTTTTCCCTCCCTTCCCCCCATAGTCCTCTGTGCTCTTCCTTATAGTCCATATATGAGTGAAACCATATGATAATTGTCTCTCTCCAATTGACTTATTTCACTTAACATAATCCCCTCCAGTTCCATCCATGTCGATGCAAATGGTAGGTATTCATTCTTTCTGAGGCTGAGTAATAAATAATATTCCATTGTATATATGAAGCACGTCTTCTTATCCATTTGTCTGTTGAAGGACATCTCGGCTCCTTCCACAGTTTGGCTATTGTGGACATTACTGCTGTGAACATTGGGGTGAATGTGCCCCTTCTTTTCACTACATCTATATCTTTGGGGTAACTTGCTAGTAGTGCAATTTCTGGGTCGTGGTGTAGCTCTATTTTAACTTCTTGAGGAACTTCAATACTGGTTTTGTGAGGGAATTTTAAAGCACTGAATGCATACATTAGGAAAGAGGAAAAGGCTTACATCAGTAATTTAGTTAAGTTCCTAATTTAAGGGTTCTTGGGTGGCTCAGTGGATTAAAGCCTCTGCCTTGAGCTCAGGTCATGATCTCAGGGTCCTGGGATCGAGTCCCTCATTGGGCTCTCTGCTCAGCAGGGAGCCTGCTTCCTCCTCTCTCTCTGCCTGCCTCTCTGCTTACTTGTAATCTCTCTGTGTCAAATAAATAAAAATCTTAAAAAAAGTTCCTAACTTAAGAACATAGAGATTAAATAGCAAACTAAACCCAAAGATTGCAGAAGGAATTAAATAATAAACAAAGGAACAGGAATCAATAAACACATAAACAACAGCTAAAATCAATAAAGAAGTGGTTTTTGAAAAACAATAATAAAATTGATGCCTGTAAGAAGAAATACAAAGAAAGAAGAGAGAAGACACAAATTACCAATATCAGGAATGAAAGAGGGGATGACTGTAGATGTTAAAAGTGTAAAAAGAATAAATTCCACAAATAATTCCACATAAAAATGAAAACCTAGATTGCGAAGTCCTCTAAAACAAATGCCACAATTCATCATTGTGGAATGGATTATTTTAATTGCCTTATAACTGTTATGGAATTGAATTTGTAATTTGCAAACTACCAAAAAATCTTTCAAGTCAGATGGTTTCACTAGAGAAATCCACCGAATGTTTAAAAATAAGTGAAACAAATTCTACATAATGTGTTCTAGAAAATAGAAGAGATTTCTCAACTCTTTTTTAGAAACTAGTATTACATTCATATCAAAAACCATACAAGGACACTACACAAAGAAAAACTACAGACTATTATTCCTCATAAACATACTTAATGTCTTAATAAAATACCAGCAAATAGTATCCAACAGTAGTAAATATTGTACAGTATGATGCTGGCTTTATTCCAAAAAATGAAAGATTGGTTTCACTCTGGAAAATAGCTTGTCAGGCTTTTAAAAAACAAAAAATTCAATTGCCATATGATCTAGCACTTTTATTTTCAGGCATTTAGTCCCAAGAAATAATGACTTATGTTTACAAACAAGCCTGTACTTGAATGCTTTTGACAGCTTTATTTACAGCAGTCAAAACTGGAAAAAACCCATATTTCTTTTAATGGGTGAATACTTAAACAAGCTATGATATGATACATCCATACTATGAAATACTTTTGTGCAATCAAAAGGAAAAGAATTATTGATATGTGCAACAACCCGGTTGAATCACCCAAGAACTATGTGTTGGATGAAAAAAGCCAATCCCAAAGAGTTATATACTGCATTACTCCATTTCTCTAATGTTCCTTAAATTACAAAATAGTAGAAATGGAGAACACATTAATGTTTGCCTTCGACTAAGAAACAGGGTTGGGTGTGGAAGGAAAGTGAGTGTAGGTATAAAAGACAACAGGTGAGATCCTTGTGGTTATAGGAATGTATTGTGTCTTGACTCTACCCATGTGAGTATTCTGTTTGTGATAATTTACTATGATTTTTCAAGATGCTTTTTGTTTGGAACTATGGAAAATATACATGGATTCTCTGTATTATTTTTTACAATTGCATGTGTGTCTACAAGTATCTTTAAAAAAAGTTCAAATAAAAAAAAACCTGTCTTAGTTAAGTCTGATTGGATTTTATAATTAAATAATCTCTCAAATTATGCTAATAATAGTAGAGAAAAATATAGAGCCAAAATAATACAAAAGATACACTGTGAGTGCTTTGATTGGATGAGTGAATAATTATTATTAATAATTATTAGTAAAAATTATTTGAAACAACAGGAAGTTTGATTTGCCCAATTTTCATTTTTCTTAATTTATCTGACATGGGGCACCTAGGTGGCTCAGTGGGTTAAAGCCTCTGCCTTTGGCTCAGGTCATGATCTCAGGGTCCTGGGATTGAGGCCTGCATCAGGCTCCCTGCTCAGCGGGGAGCCTGCTTCCTCCTCTCTCTGCCTGCCTCTCTGCCTACTTGTGATCTGATCTCTCTCTCTGTGTCAAATAAAGAAATAAATAAATCCTAAAATAAATAAATAAATAAATAAGTAAGTAAGTAAGTAATCCAACCTGTAGTACCTTGTTAGTTTCAGATGTAGTGTTCAGCAAATCATCAGTTGCCTATAGCACCCAGTGCTCATCATATCACATGCCCTCTTTAATGCCCATCACCCAGTTATCCCATCCCCCCATCCAAATTCCCTTCCTCAACCCTCATTTTGTTTCCCAGAATCAAAAGTCTCTCATGGTTTTTTTCACTCTCTGATTTCTTCCCATTCAGTTTTCCCTCCCTTCCCCTATGATCTTCTGCACTATTTCTTATGTTTCACATATGAGCGAAACCATATTGACTTATTTCACTTAGCATAATCCCCTCCAGTTCCATCCATGTTGATGTAAATGGTATTTATCCTTTCTGATGCCGAGTAATATTCCATTGTATATATGAACCACATCTTCTTTCTTTATTCATCTGTTGCAGGACATCTTGGCTCCTTTTGAAGTTTGGCTTATTATGGACTTTATTGCTATGAATATTGGGATGCATGTGGCCCTTCTTTTCACTACATCTCTATCTTTAGGTTAAATACCCAGTAGTGCAATTGCTGGGTCGTAGGGTACCTCTATTTTTAACTTCTTGAGGAACCTCAATACTGTTTTCCAGAGTGGCTGTACCAGCTTGCATTACTCCAACATTGTAAGAGGGTTCCCCTTTCTCTGCATCCTCGCCAACATTGGTTGTTTCCTGTTTTGTCAAGTTTAGCCATTCTGACCTGTGTGAGCTGTTATTTTGTTGTGGTTTTGATTTGTGTTTCCCTGAGTGCCTATGATGTTGAGCATTTTTTTATGTGTCTGCTGGCCATTTTTGTGTCTTTTGAGAAATATTTGTTCATGTTTTCTGCCCATTTCTTGACTGGATTGTTTGTTTTTTACATGTTGAGTTTGTTAAGTTCTTCATAGGTCTTGGATATTAGCTCTTTACCTGATATGTCATTTGCAAATATCTTCTTCCATTTTGTAGGTTACTTTTTAGTTTTGTTGACTGTTTCCTTTGCTGTGCAGAAGTTTTTATCTTAATTAAGTACCAGTAGTTCATTTTTGCTTTTGTTTTCCTTGCTTTAGAGATGTGTGTAACAAGAAGTTGCTGCGGCCAAGGTCGAAGAGGTTGCTCCCTGTGTTCTCCTGTAGGATTTTAATGGGTTCTTGTTCTAGGTCTTTGATCCATTTTGAGTTTATATTTGTGTATGGTATAAGAAAATGGTCATTTCATTCTTCTATATGTGGCAGTCCAGTTTCCCCACACTATTTCTTGAAGAGACTGTCTTTTTTCCATTGGGTATTTTTTGCTGCTTTGTCGAAGATTAGTTGACTGTAGAGTTGAGGGTCCATTTCTGGGTTCTCTGTTTGTTCCATTGATGTATGTGTCTGTTTTTGTGCCACTTCCTTACTGTCTTGATGTTTACAGCTTTGTGATTCAGCTTGAATTCTGGCATTATGATGCCACCAGCTTTGGTATTCTTTTTCAACATTCTTCTGGCTAGTCCGGATCTTTCTGGTTCCATACAAATTTTAGGATTGTTTGTTCCAACTCCATGAAAAATGTTGATGGTATTTTTATAGGGATTACATTGAATGTGTAGATTGCTTTGAGTAGTATAGACATTTTAACAATATTTATTCTTCCATTCCATGAGCATGGAAAGTTTTTCCATCTCTTTGTGTCTTCCTCAATTTCTTTTATGAATATTCTATAGTTTACTGAATACAAATTCTTTGCTTCTTTGGTTAGATTTATTCCTGGGTATTTTATGGTTTTGGGTGCAATTGTAAATGGGATTGGCTCTTTAATTTCTCTTTCTTCTGCCTCACTGTTAGTGTATAGAAATGCAACTGATTTCTGCCATGTTGCTGAATTCCTGTATGAGTTCTAGTAATTTAGGAGTGGAGTGTTTTGGGTTTTCCACATGGAGTATCATGTCATTTGTGAAGAGTGAGAGTTTGATGACTTCTTTGGCAATTTGGATGCATTTTATTTCTTTTTGTTTTCTCATTGTTGAGGCTAGGACTTCTAGTACTGTCATGAACAACAGTAGTGAGTGTGGGCATTCATGTTGTGTTCTTGACCTTAGGGGAAAAGCTCTCAGTTTTCCCCCACTGAGTATGATATTACCTGTGGGTTTATGGCTTTTTTTTTTTGATATGGCTTTCATGATGTTGAGGTGTGTTCCCTCTATCCCTACACTGTGGAGAGTTTTAATCAGGAATGGATGCTGTATTTTGTCAAATGCTTTTGAATTTGAGAAGATCATATGGTTCTTGTCCTTTCTTTTATTAACATGATGTATCATGTTGATTGCTTTGCAGATGCTGCAGCATCCTTGCAGCCTAGGAATAAGTCCCACTTGGTCGTGGTAAATAATCCCTTTAATGTACTGTTGAATCCTATTGGCTATATCTTGGTTAGAATTTTGGCATTCATGTTCATCAGGGTATTGGTCTACAATTCTCCTTTTTGATGGGGTCTTTGTCTGGTTTTGGGATCAAGGTAATGCTGGCCTCATAGAATAAGATTGGAGTTTCCTTCCATTTCTATTTTTTTAGTGTTTGGTAGAATTCCCTTGGGAAGCTATCCAGTCCTGGACTCTTGTTTTTTTGGGAAGTTTTTGGTTATTGCTTCAATTTCCTTGGCAGTTATGGGTATGTTTAGATTTTCTTTTTCTTCCTGGTTCAGTTTTGTTAATTTTTAAGTTTCCAGGAATGTATCCATTTCTTCTACAGTGTCTGATTTGTTGGCATATTGTTGCTCATACTGTGTTCTTAAAATTGTCTATTTCCTTGTTGTTGGTCATGATCTCTCCTCTCTTTATTCATGATTTTGTGAATTTGTGTCCTTTCTCTTTTCCTTTTGATAAGTCTCTCCAGGGGTTTATCAATCTTAGTAGTCCTTTCAAAGGAGCTTTTAGTTTCATTTATCAGTTCTGCTCTTCTTCTGGTATCTATTTCATTGATTTCTATTCTAATCTTTAATATTTTTCTTCTTCTGCTTGGTTTAGTCTTTACTTGCTGTTCTTTCTTCAGCTCTTTTAGGTGTAAGTTTATTTTGTGTATTTGAGACTTTTCTAATTTTTTAAGAGAGGTTTGTATTGGAATGTACTTCACTCTTAGGACTGCCTTTGCTGTAGTCCAAAGATTTTGACCAGATATGTTTTCATTCTCATCAATTTCCATGCGTCGTCCAAATTATTTAGTTTCCAGGCTGACCCATTTATTCTTTAGTAGGATGCTCTTTAATCTCCAAGTGTTTGAGTTCCTCCCAAATTTCCTCTTGTAATTGAGTTCAAGTTTTAAGGCATTGTGATTTGAAATAGGAGGGAAAATCCCAATCTTTTGGTACCAGTTGATATCTGATTTGTAATCCAGTATGTGGTCTATTCTGGAGAAAGTTCTATCGGTCCTTGAGAAAAATGAGTATTCTGTTGATTTAAGAGGGAATGTTCTGTATGTATCTGTGAAGTCCATCTGGTCCAGCGTGTCATTCAAAGCCCTTGTACCTTTGTTGATCTTCTGCTTAGATGATCTGTCCATTGCTGTGAGTAGGGTGTTGAAGTCCCCTACCATTAATGTATTAGTATCAATGTGTTTCTTTACTTTGGTTATTAATTGGTCTTTATAACCGGCTGCTCCCAAGTTCAGAGCATAAATATTTACAATTGTTAGATCTTCTTTTTGGATAGACCCTTTATGTATGATAGAGTGTCCCACTTTATCTGTCCCTGTAGTCTTTGGTTTAAAATGTAATTTGTCTGATATGAGGATTGCTACCCCAGCTTTTTGTTGATATCCATTAGCATAGTAAATGATTCTCCACCTCTTCACTTTCAGTCTGGACGTGTGTTTAGGTCTGAAATAAGTCTCTTGTAGCTAGCATATGGGTGTATCTTGCTTTTTTATCCAATC
This sequence comes from Ailurus styani, assembly GCA_002007465.1. NCBI lineage: Eukaryota > Metazoa > Chordata > Mammalia > Carnivora > Ailuridae > Ailurus > Ailurus styani. The sequence continues at coordinate 15,513 of LNAC01001524.1, read as the reverse complement.
TGATACCCTGTGTCTTTTTTTAAAGATTTTATTTATCTGAGAGAGAGGGAACAGAGGCAGAGAGTGAAAGGGAGAAGCAGTAATCCCGCTGAGCTGAGAGTCCCACATGGGATTCCATCGTGGGACCCTGAGATCATGACCTGAGCTAAAGGCAAAGGCTTAACTGACTGAGCCACTGCCTCCTACCCTGTGTCTTTTAATTGGAGCATTTAGTCCATTTATATTCAGAGTAACTATTGAAAGATCTGAATTTAGTGCCACTGTATTGTCTATAAAGCTCCTGCTTCTATAGATTGTCTGTTTCTTTCTAGTCTCTATTATTCTTGGGCTCTGTCTTCACTTAGAGGATTCCCCTCTATATTCCTTGCAGGGCTGGCTTTGTAATCACATATTATTTCAGCTTCTGTTTGTCCTAGAAGCTCTTTACCTCTCCTTCCATTCTGAATGACATCCTTGCTGGATAAAGAATTCTTGGCTGCATGTTCTTCACATTTTGTACCCTAAATATATCATGCTATCCCTTTCTGTCCTTTCAGGTTTCTGTGGATAGGTCTGATGTTAGTCTGATATTTCTCCCTCTTTAGGTTAGGAGACTCTTGTCTGGAGCTGCTTCTAGGATTTTCTTTTTTTCTCCGAAATTTGCCAGGTTCACTATTATATGTCAGGATGTTGATCTGTTTTTGATTTTGGAATGGTCCTATCTACCTCTTGGACATGAATGCTTTTTTTCCTTCCCTAGATTAAGGAAGTTCTCAGCTATGATTTTATGAAATATGCCTTTTGGCCATATCTATCTTCACTCCTGGGCATCCTATATAATTCTGACATTGGTACATTTCATTGCATTATTGATTTCTTGAAGCCTCTCTTCATGGGCTACTAGTTGTTTTTTTTTCTCTTTTCTTCGATTTCCTTACTTCCCATCAACCTGTCTTCTAGATCACTTACTCCCTCTTCTGCCTCATTCTGCCTAGTTGTTAGAGCATCCAATTTAGATGGCATCTCAGTTATAGCATTTTTAATTTCGGCATGATTGGATCTCATTTCTGCACTAAGAGATTCTTTAGTTTCTTCTATGCTTTTTCAAGCCAGCTGTTAACTTCAAAATTGTTATCCTGAATTCCATCTCTGACAGTTTTCTTATATCCACATTGATTAGATCTGTGGCAGAGAATATTACCTCCAGTTCTTTCTTTTGTTGTGAATTCCTCCTTCTCGTCATTTTTCCTAGAGAAGAATGGATGAGTAAGTGAGCAGAATCAAAAATATCAACTATGACCCATGCTAGACAATTCCAAAGAGGTCAGATACCAAAACAGGAAAGCAAACAAATACAAAAAAAAAGAAAAGAAAACAAAAGGGTGGGAGTAAGAAAATATAATCTCACAGGGTGTACAATACAGGTGATACACTTATTCCTGAATGAATTTTGTTCTGTTGCTTAGGAGACACTAAATCATAAAATTGCGAGGAAAGCAAAACTTATATATATACAAAAATAAAATTGAATAGAGTTAAAAAGGCCAAAATTGAAGCATATATCTATAAAATGTGGATGTTAAAAATAAAATTTAACATGCAACATAAGAACAAAATGTTGATAAAGTAGTTGAAAAGGGAAAAAAATGGAATTTTTTAGAGATTATTTATTTATTTATTTATTTATTTATTTATTTATTTATTTATTTATTTATTTGACAGAGAGAGATCACAAGTAGGCCGAGAGGCAGGCAGAGAGAGAGGAAGAAGCAGGCTCCCCGCTGAGCAGAGAGCCCGATGCGGGGCTTGACCCCAGGACCCTGAGATCATGACCCGAGCCGAAGGCAGAGGCTTTTTTAACCCACGGAGCCACCAGGCGCCCCCCAAAATGGAAAATTTTAAACTGAAAGATAGATGAATCATGGGAAAAATCCTCAAGATCTATATCTTGTTTTCCTCTAGTGTTGGGTTTTTATAATCTTGTGGTCTCTGTAAATTTGTTGTGCATCTGTTCGTCCAGTTGGTCTTCTGGGGGAGGGGCCTGCTCTTCCGGTTCTCGGGTGGCTTTCCTTGAGTGGAGTTGCACTGCACCTTGCCTTGGGACTGGGCTGCGTGTAAGCTGGTCTTCTGGATGGCTTTTGTTCCCTGAAGCTTTTCCATGCCTCTTTAGAGGATCAAAATAAAAATGGCTGTTCTCTAATCTACAACTCCAGAGCTGAAAGATCTCAGTCTTGCCTCTTCAGTACACCTGCTAGGATAAACAATTTTCACTTTTGTGTGTTCCAAACTCTATAGAGTCCTGAGGTACATGCTCACAGCCATCATCCTTGGGGATGTCTGTGTATCCCATGTTACTGCCCTTTGTAGGGCCCTGGCAGTGAGAGTGGTTGCAGGATCATGTGTGTATCTGTTCTGCCGTTTCCAGAGAATCGTTGACAGTCCCTGTGTTCCAGTCTGCTGCTGGGTTCCCAGGCAGAGAGAGGTCACTCCATTTGCTCAGCTAGTGGTTCATGGTGAGGTAAGCTGAGAAACCCCTCTTGGGCTCGCTTGGGAAAATAGCCCATTTTCCCACTCCACTGCTTGGGCATTCTACAGGCTCAGGCACCCACATTACTTCTGAGTCCTGGGATCCTGGGACCCTACTGACCCACCTACATTTCTGCCCATTTAGTCTTCTGAGCCCTTTTCAGGAAGGCATGTCTTTCACAGGAGCAGACGTCTGAGGCTTCCGATTTTGCCCTATGTGGGTATATCATGTTCCAGTAGACAGCTTATGGAGGCTTTCTCCCTCCTCCATTTATCTTCCAATATCTCCCCTCAGATTCACTTCTGCACACTTCTTACCTTGCAAAAAGTAGTGACTTTTCTACTTTTATAGTTCCAGATATTTTTTTTCTTACATCTCAGGCTGAATTCATGGGTGTTCAGAGTGGTTTGATAGTTATCTAGCTAAATTCAAGTGACCAGATGAAATGAAGTCCCCTTCTCTTCTACCATCTTACCTCCCCTCTCAAGTATTTTCTAATCTGATTTGCCAGATTTTCAGTGGTTAAGGATGTGAAAAACATTTATCTACTACTATGTGTAAGTCATTATAAGAGGGTGTTTCATTTCTGTAGACTTCTTAGTCATCTAAAATAGATATTAGAAATAAGAGACCACATTTTTCTTCCTTCACTTGTCATCTTATTAAGAATTTCTGTATCTGATGTGTTTAGTTATGTCCATATTTGTATATTTAAGTATTTTACATTGTAATAATGTGCATAAAATAAGATTGTAGACAATCACAATTGAGATACTTAAAAATAAGACTGGTTGGGACAAAGAAAAAATGAGTAGTTTTTCATAGAATGTATTAATTTTATCCCAATACAGGGCTAGTCTTTTCAGTATCTGACTGTGCTTTTAAATTAAAAATAGTGCTCATCTGTGTTTCCGCCTTGCAAAATGCTAAGAGACTTTAGTGTGAAAGCCTAGAATGGATTTAATACGTCATTTGCTACTGGCAGCCCTGAGAGGAGGAGGTGGTAATAAAAATATATCTGCATAGCAACTCTGGTGAATATGATTCTGGGGAACTCCCAGCTGGAAGAAACTGGCATATGGCATTTTGTGCTGCTTCTGAAAGAAACATAATGGGAAAAATCATGCAATTAGACTGATGGCTATGACAGTCACAAATATGTGTGTAAGCCAAAAATGTACGTTGGGATATTCCATACTTTTCCATAGAAAAGCACAGAGTCAATTTTTATATCTGTTCTCAGGCTCTCTATACACTTGCTTACAATCTCCATCCATACCTAGGTACAAGAGAAACAGAGTCAGAAATGTCATGAGCAGTAAATAAGAAGCCTACCAATGTTTTAGCATTCACTGTGGGGAGAAAGGCAGTATTGGATTATTATATTGAAGGAAAATGTGTCCTCCCCCCACCTGCAACATAATCACACATATATTTCCATGTATTAATGCATCAGTATTTATTACCATAGAATATGTAATACCATTCAGTATTAATTAGAATACTAGAATAATAAAATAATAGAATAAATACCATTCAGTATTTATTACCATAGTATAAATATTAATTGTTTAAAATAAGTCTATTTTTCTTTAACTGTGCAGTATTATTTGAGTTTTCAGTCTTTAGTGATGTCTAGCTTAATTTATCAAAGTCCTCTTGAATTTGCATATGCAAACTAAGAGTTACCCATGCGTCCATTAAATTTTTAAAAGCTGTATTGGTCAGGTTTCAACTGAAATAACACTGCATGAAAATAATCCAAACTCAATAATTCACCACAAGAAGCACATACATATTTCTTTCTCTTTGGTGTGTATGCAGGCTATAGTTCTAGTAGGCTGGGTTGGGATTAGCTGAAGTTAGCTCTTGGGTGACATTTGGATTCAAGATTGTTCTACATGTCTTCTCATTCTCTTTGGTCCAGTGATACCCAGGACATGTTTTTCTCATGACTGTGGCAGTAGCATAAGGAGATAAAGTAAACCACACAAGCATATGTAAATCCTTTGTTTGAGTTGAGCTCTGTAATAGTGCAGTGGTCAAAGCAGCCACATGGTCCCTAAACCTCAGTAGGACAGTGCAGTAAACTGCATCCACAATATTTGGAGGTACTTTAAATACTCATGGTATTCATAATTCAAATATGGAGAGGAAGTGACTAATTGGATAAAATAACATAATATGCTAAAGAAGCAAGAAACTAGGCAGAATGTGATTGTTCAGATGATTTTTTTAGTGAAGATTGATGAAATTGTAAGTATATACTTCATTGAATTTTTAGAGTTGGCTAAGAGTTTTTATCATAAATAGATGCTGAAATTAATGAAAGCTTTATGGCATATGGAAATGATGTCATATTTTTTCTGTTACCAAAGTGAATTGCATTAATTATTATTATCTTTAAATGTTGGGGGCACCTGGGTGGCTCAGTGGGTTAAAGCCTCTGCCTTCAGCTCAGGTCATGATCTCAGGGTCCTGGGATCAAGCCCCGCATCGGGCCCCCTGCTCAGCGGGGAGCCTGCTTTCTCCTCTCTCTGCCTGCCTCTCTGCCTACTTGTAATCTCTCTCTCTTTAAAAAATAAAAAGAAAAGAAAAGAAAATGTTGAACCAAACGCACTCAGGGGATAACTCAGATTGTATATTTATAAATTCTAAAATTTAATTTACTGTTATTTGGAGTAGAATTTGTATATATGTTAACAAGAAAAATCAGTTTTATGTTTTTATTTCTTGTCAAGTCTTTTTTAAAGTTTTTATTTATATTTTAACTTTAAAAATATTTTTAAAATTTTATTTTATTTAAATTAAGTTAATTAATTATAGTATGTTATTAGTTTTAGAGATTGATTTCACTGGTTCATCACTTTATATAATGTCCAGTGCTCATTATATCATGTTCCCTCCTTAATGCCCCTCATCCAGTTACTCCATCCCCTCACCCTCCTCAATCTAGCAACCCTCAATTTGTTTCCTATGGTTTAAAGCCTCTTATGGTTTGTTTCCCTCTTGAATTTCATCTTGTTTCATTTTTCTCTCCCTTCCCCTATGTTCCTCTGTTTTGTTTCTTAAATTCTGCATACAAGTGAAATCATAGATTTGTATTTCTCTGATTGACTTATTTCACTTAGCCTAATACCCTCTAGTTCCATCCATGTCCTTGCAAAGGGCAAGATTTCATTTTATATTTTTCTGATAGCTGAGTAACATTCCATTGTGTAGATATGTACCATATCGTCTTTATCCATCTATTGATGGACATCTGGGCTCTTTCCATATTTTTGTTATTGTGGACACTGCTGTTATAACCTTTGGGTGCATCTGCCCTTTGAGTCACTGTTTTTGTATCCTTTGGATAAATCCCTAGTGCAATTTCTAGGTCTTGGGTAGTTCTATTTTTAACTTTTTGAGGAGCCTCCATACTGTTTACCACAGAGGTTGTATCACCTTGCATTCCCACCAGCAGTGTAAGAGGGTTCCCCTTTCTCCACATCCTTGCCAACATATGTTGTTGTTTCATGACTTATTAATTTTAGCCATTCTGAACAGTGTGAGTTGGTATCTCATTGTGGTTTTGATTTTATTTCCCCGATGCCGAGTCATGTTGAGCATTTTTTCTTTTGTCCATTAGCCATTTGTTTGTCTTCCTTGGAGAAATGTTTATTCATGTCTTCTGCCCATTTCTTGACTGGATTTTTTGTTTTGTTTTGGTGCTGAGTTTGAGAAGTGCTTTATAGGTTTTGGGTGTTAGCCATTTATCTGATTTCTGCTTTAGTTTTCATTCTCATCTCCTACTTGGTAAAGGCTTTATTTGCTATTCTTTCTGGAACTTCTTTAGGTATAAGGTTAGGTTTTATGTTTGAGACTTATATTTTTTCTTGAGAATGCCTTGTATTGCTATAAACTGCTCTCGTAGGACCATCTTTGCTGTGCCCCAAAGGTTTTGAGCAATTGTTCTTGTGCTCTGCTGAAGAGTCTTTGACTGCATAATTGTGGACTCCTTTCTGGATTTTCTGTTTTCCATTGATTTGTGTGGAATTTTTTGTACCAGTATCATACTGTCTTGATAACTATAACCTTGAAATATAATTTGTAGTCTGAAATTGTGATGCCTCCAGCATTTTGATGTCAATTTCATTATAACCATAAATAATGAAATGACGAGTATTCTCTTTTTTTATTGTCTTGAATTTTGACAAGATTAGTGTTAGTTAATTTTAAAATTTTTGAAAAAACTTAAAAGGAGTCCTTAATGACCTTATGCTTCATTTATAGAAACATTTTTAACACTATTTTGATTTCTTTAATAAAGTAGGCTGTTTAGTTACTCATTTTATGTGCCAGTTTTGGTATATGATGTGTTTTAAGGAACTTGTCATTTATTGGCTAAATTTCTTTGGAGTTTAATTTTGTTATCTTTTTAATGTCTGTAGAATCTGCTATAATATCCCACTTTCATTATTGATATTCATAATATATTATTTTTTACTCCATTAGTTTTGTTGGAAGCTTATTGATGTATTGGTCTTCCCAAATTTCTAATATTTACAATTATTTTCTCTAAAGGATATACTCTCTTTCTTAATAATACCGGCTGTTATTTTACTATTTCCACGAATCAAACTTATTTTGATATATGGAACTCCATCCCAGCGCCACGGCACACAAAATAGCCACCAGGCCGGGTCCAAAAGGGCACGGGGCCTGGGGCCTCCTGTCTCCAAAAAAACACCACAAAAGCAGAAGGAGAGCGGTCCAAAGAGGCTGGTCTTTCTGCACGAATCTCGGGAGCTTTCTGCCCCAATTGATATTGATTACAGGAGAAGATGTTTGTGAACTGGGGAGAAATCACAGCCGGCTGTGGGCCCCAACACGGCGTGGTGCCTCTCGGCCTGCTCCTCAAGAAGATGCGCGGAAAACACCGGGCATGCTCGGACCAAGGCGATGGGGCCTTCCAAGCCATTCTCCCGAGCCTTCTGCCCGTATCGGGGTCCATTTTGGAAGAAAACTCGGGAGAACTAGGGAGAAATCCCGGCCGGCGCGGGCCCCGAAAAGGGCCTGAAGCCTCTCGGCCCGCTCCTCCAGAAAACTCCCGTCGAACTCCGTGCCTGCTCTGTCCAAATCGGCGGGTATTTCCGCCCAATTCTCACGAGCTTTCTGCCCAAATCGATATCGATTTGGGCAGAAAGCTCGTGAGAATTGGGCGACAAATCCCGGACAACTCCATCCCGGCTCCTGGGTGCACAAAATGGCGGCCCGGCCGGGTCCAAAATGGCGGGGGCCTGGGGCCTCCCGTCTGCAAAAAACGCACCCCAAGAATGCGAGGGTGAGAGGCCCAAAGAAGCTGGTCTTTCTGCGTGATTCTCGGGAGCTTTCTGCCCCAATTGATATCGACTGTGGGAGAAGACGTTTGCGAACTGGGGAGAAATCACAGCCGGCTGTGGGCCCCAACATGGCGTGGTGCCTCTCTGCCCGCTCCTAAGAAACATGCCTAGAAATCACCGGGCATTCTAGGACCAAGGTGATGGGGCCTTCCCCTTCATTCTCCCGATCCTTCTGCACGCGTCGGTGTCCGTTTCGAGAGAAAACTCGGGAGAACTGGGGAGAAATCCCCGCCGGCATGGGCCCCGAAAACGGCGTGACCCCTCTCGGCCAGCTCCTCCAGAAAACGCCCGTGGAACTCCGTGCCTGCTGTGCCCAAATCGGCGGGTATTTCCGCCCAATTCTCACGAGCTTTCTGCCCAAATCGATATCGATTTGGGCAGAAAGCTCGTGAGAATTGGGCGACAAATCCCGGACAACTCCATCCCGGCTCCTGGGTGCACAAAATGGCGGCCCGGCCGGGTCCAAAATGGCGGGGGCCTGGGGCCTCCCGTCTGCAAAAAACGCACCCCAAGATGCGAGGGTGAGTGGTCCAAAGAAGCTGGCCTTTCTGCGTGATTCTCGGGAGATTTCTGCAAAAATTGATATTTACTGTGGGAGAAGACGTTTGCAAAGTGGGGAGAAATCACAGCGTGCTGTGGGCCCCAACATGGCGTGGTGCCTCTCTGCCCGCTCCTCAGAAAGATGACCGGAAAACACCGGGCATGCTAGGACCAAGGTGATGGGGCCTTCCACTCCATTCTCCCGAGCCTTCTGCAAGAATGGGTGTCCGTTTTGAGAGAAAACTCGGGAGAACTGGGGAGGAATTCGGGCCGGCGCGGGCCCTGAAAACGGCCTGACGCCTCTCGGCCCGCTCCTCCAGAAAACGCCCGTGGAACTCCGTGCCTGCTGTGCCAAAATCGGCGGCTATTTCCGCCCAATTCTCACGAGCTTTCTGCCCAAATCGATATCGATTTGGGCAGAAAGCTCGTGAGAATTGGGCGACAAATCCCGGACAACTCCATCCCGGCTCCTGGGTGCACAAAATGGCGGCCCGGCCGGGTCCAAAATGGCGGGGGCCTGGGGCCTCCCGTCTGCAAAAAACGCACCCCAAGAATGCGAGGGTGAGAGGCCCAAAGAAGCTGGTCTTTCTGCGTGATTCTCGGGAGCTTTCTGCCCCAATTGATATCGACTGTGGGAGAAGACGTTTGCGAACTCGGGAGAAATCACAGCCGGCTGTGGGCCCCAACACGGCGTGGTGCCTCTCAGCCCGCTCCTCAAGAAGATGCCCGGAAAACACCGGGTATGCTAGGACCAAGGTGATGGGTTCTTCCAATCCATTCTCCCGAGCCATCTGCACGCATCGGTGTCCGTATCGAGAGAAAACTCGGCAGAACTGGGGAGAAATCGCGGCCGGCGCGGGCCCCGAAAACGGCCTGATGCGTCTCGGCCCGCTCCTCCAGAAAACTCANCCAGAAAACGCCCGTCGAACTCCGTGCCTGCTGTGTCCAAATCGGCGGCTATTTCCGCCCAATTCTCACGAGCTTTCTGCCCAAATCGATATCGATTTGGGCAGAAAGCTCGTGAGAATTGGGCGACAAATCCCAGACAACTCCATCCCGGCTCCTGGGTGTACAAAATGGCGGCTCGGCCGGGTCCAAAATGGCGGCGTCCTGGGGCCTCCCGTCTGCACAAAACGCACCCCAAGATGCGAGAGTGAGTGGCCCAAAGAAGCTGGTAATCTGCGTGATTCTCGGGAGCTTTCTGCCCCAATTGATATCGACTGTGGGAGAAGACGTTTGCGAACTGGGGAGAAATCACAGCCGGCTGTGGGCCCCAACATGGCGTGGTGCCTCTCTGCCCGCTCCT